>NW_024102828.1:1864052-2101218 GCF_013122585.1 Styela clava
ATAAATTGGACTCGAATATAAGCTTTGCAACGCAAAGGGGACTAGATCAAATTAAAAGTTGTTTAGCGGGCCGCACTTTGCAAACCACTACACTAAATCATAAGTGACCAATTTAATCAGGGCAACCAGGACGAACCCACAAAAGGAGAAAATTCACTCACTGAAAAATTCTTTTAATATAAAATTCAGCATGTATTTAGAAAAATATAATGTACTCGTACGAACTCATTTTAATTGTGCGAATCGTTGTCAATGTCTACGTTATTGAAAATGTCGGGTATACCTCTAACTAATGTACCAGTTAATCCGCTTCATAAGCACTGACTCCTGTCGTAGATGAACATCAAGTATATAGTTTATGTTTTTTATTATTAGATATTGGCTATCAGGATAGTTTTTATCTTTATTTACTGTAAAAGTCGGTGTCGCGCGTTACTTTTTTTTTGATCATGATGAAGTATAAGCTAGTAAATTTAAATTGTTCTAGCGTTTTACGCATCATTTTTTGAGTCCGCGGTATTGTGGAACATCATTGCGCTCATCTTGTCATTCAGTCTTTCGGGCGACTGAAAAAATTATTATCAGCTGGAAGGCAACTATTTTTAACAAGTGGTGTTATCGCAGCTTTTTCGGAAGTCTTGCATTAAAATATGCGGGATGTGCATTTTCGGCCTTTTGAAATCCCGGCTGTGCCCCTGTGATTTTACAGGATAATTCAAGTAAACATTCACATTTGAATTATTTCATAACAATAGAAGGATACATACGTTAACAGAATTATGTTTTGTTCAGTTACTGGTATCCCTGGCCGGTAGGTAGTTAGACCACAACAAGGAATTTTCAAAATCTAAATTTCAGAAATACCTCAAGTTTTAGCGCACGTCAAACATTAGTTGTAATTTTCCCTGCACAGTATTGGCAGAATTAATGATTGAAAAGAAGTCCATTACCATTTGTGTTTTGGCAGATCCTCGGTCAACTGGCATAAGAACTTATTTTCGTCGTCTTTGGTGGTGGATACCCATTGTTTGGGGGAGAACGACTGACCACTTTGACGAGAGTACTGACGTCAGTCGCAGTAAGTTGCCGTTGAAATATTCCAATTGTAGACTTGAAACAAATTTTTTCGATAAAATACTTTGGACTTCCCATTCTCTAATCACGGTATTTTGTCGATGGCGTTGAATTGCTGTTAATTCTCCTGATTGCAGACTTGAGACGATTCCTATAGAAGAACACACGCACATGACAAAATAGTACCACCACCGATTGTAGAGATAAAACGTAATAAATCTTTCATAAAATAAAGTTATCAGTACTATAGACAGTAAAATGACCTTCAACATTTAAGTCGTGATTAAATATATCATGTTTTCCATAGGTATTGCATCTCTAGAAGATCAGAGCGACGGCGATATTGGTAAGTAGCTTAGCAGCCACTCCATTGCCATACCAGGCCCTTCAATATATAAACAGGGACTGACAAATTTTGGGAATTTTCGGTTTTTGGGAAAAACGAAATGTAATAATATAATGCAATTTATTCAGTAGTTACATGCACGGCAGGCCTGGATCAGATTTCTAGATTTAGATTTTTATTTACATATATAGAATATATCATTCAACTGTTAACTCCATTATTGCAATAAAAGTGTTTCAGTAGTGACGTTTATTGAGCATAATACCAGCATAGTATCTGAAGTCAACTTTGTGAAGATGGTCAGCACTTGTTGTTGCATGCGATCACAGACAAACAGAGTAATGGAAGCGTGAATTTTGCTCGTAAAATTTTGATAAAGTCGCTCTTTGAGTCGTGTGCTAAGACAACGGGATATCGTTAGGCTAGTCAGCACTGCGATATCTAGTATTTTATATAATGTAAATAATTCTGACAATAAATCTGTTAAATATATCGGTTCCAATGTTTGTTATCTTTGTTAACTTTATCCGAAGTGTATGAGAAAGCGGTTATGCAATTAACCGTGGCAAATTAGCTTTACGTAATAAAAAGTGTAATAATATGCCATAGTTGAAATTTCAGTTGGTTAGCTTATCTTGGATTTTGTTTTATGAAATCAAAAAAAATATAAAATATTAATCGAGCAGTTTATGATAAGGGAGAATACTATCATTTAAACGAGTATTCAGTTCATTAATGAAATGCGGATATTTTTTGTCAGCTATCCCATGAACATATTGATTACAAGTCGTTTAACAATGAAAAATTGAATACACAACACGAATTGAACTTAGCAATAAACCGTGGACTTGCAATATGCAAGTGACTAATCTTCCCTGTATTAAAAGAAGAAATCGCCTCATTGAATCTTAACAACCTATTTTTTTATTGATTAAATTGTCGTCACCTGAGAGAATGAGTGAGACATTCTTTTTTGTGACCAATAATCTGAAATTCAAACATGTTTAGTATATGTACGACATTTTTACGTATATGTGAATCAATTTTATTTCGGTTTGTACATTTATAAAATACATTTAATAAATAAATCCGGGTAAATTCACTTCATAGCTGCACTTGGTGTCGCTGATTGAAACATATGGATCTTCCTCCCAACTCCCGTCGCACAGTTGTTGAACATATATTTATTAGCAACATTTACTATTCTGACGTTTATTCTGTCCTGTCCTATCTAGTTTTCATTCATGAAAAATCCAATCTGACTGAAGCGTGTTTATTTCGACTTAAATTTTCAAGTGTGTTTGAACAGACTTGCATTTATAATAAACTGAAGATTTGATGAATACTGATTATTACTTATTGCCACTACTATAATGTTTCAGTTGGAACAGTGCCAATTCATTACACTCCGGGCAAACACAGTTAAGGACTTAATATGTCTCATATAAACTACAACCCATCAATTTCCTAACCCAATTGCTTTTACAAAAATAGAAAAAAAAATTATGAACAATTAAACTTCTTTCTGTATGTTTATGATTGTACCAAAAATTTTCAGAAATACAGGAAGCATTGCACAAAATGCTCGTTATAAAAATAAGTCCCAGTCTTTTAGATGACCTGGGTTCGTTTAAGAAACCTTGAGGAATGTTTTTGATCATATTGACAGTTCGCAGCAGTGACTCGCCTAGTGAAGAAGAAGGCCAGAATGCCGTTTCGAAGGATGATGGAAGAAAGAGTCCAGGTATGATGTTTTTAACTCTTAGTTAAAGAGGAACTGAGTTTGCATTGCTGATTTATATGATTCTTGCCAAACAGCAATTTGCACTCCGTTTCCTAGGTTAATCTCATTGTCATTTTGTGGGTTGTTGAAAATTGCAAACAATACCCAAATTTGACTACTTATCCATACTCTATATTTTCTGAAAAATTGTTCTATGATGAGTACCTGAAAAGTAAATCAATATTACACTTCTGAGACACCCTGTTTATACGGCATTTTCATGTATAGGTGGATCCATTTTGTTTGAGCCTGTACGGGTTTGAGCTTATTTAACATAGGTTTTCCAGAAGTTGCAGGCACAAAAATTTTGGCTATTGATCTTATGACATGCGTTGTTCGCTTCGCACAAACTAGCTGATATGACTTAACTACGGCAAAACCCAAAAGTGTCACTCGTACTCCCAATTTTTATTATCAGAAGTCGCTTAAAGACACGAAGTCACAGACACACGCGGAAATCTACTCGCTTACTCATTGTCTAAATTGTGGCTTGACCTCTAAAGCAGGGTTCGACAACCTTTTGTCCCTGGCGGGCCAAAATTAAGGGGGACAAATACAATGGCCGCAATTTTTTTTTAAGAAAGCTAAAAAAACTGAACGGGTGGCTAATGAATTTCATTATTAATATAGATCAGAAGTTGAAATTTTATACTTTAAAAAGCGAGCGAACACTTCGACAACTCGTGGACTTGACTCGTCTTACTATGCAAATAATATTCATATGACATTTAATGTGACACTATTTGTTGCATTACGCTTGATACCTTTTCGACATCATGTGACACACTGGATGAAGCAAAAATTATAACATTTTCTGGATGGTTCTCCGCAAAAACCGCCAACTTTAGGAAGAAGAAATTTTATTGAATAACAACATATCAACGATTCGAAGGTCTACTCCATGTCCAATTTTCTTCTCCTCATGCGTAGATTACAAAATTAAATTATGGTTTTGTTGATAAATTTCAGTGAATCGGCGGGTCGTAGGTTGTCGACCCCTGCTCTAAAGTCTTCATACTTTGGTTTTCCGTAATGCTTCTTGTGTTTTGTGGTAGTATTGCGGGCACTTACTGTTTCTCCCTTTTCTCGATGTCGCAATAGCAGCAGTAATTAGCAATTTCATTTTCGAGGCGGAACTCATGCTTACGCTTGCTCATTGTCTAAATTGTGCTTGTTCTCAAAAACAGTATCCCTGAAAACTATCAGCAACTATTGTAAATGTGTCACAGTTCGCCTGGAAATGCCGTAAACCCTACCGTAAACAGAAAAAGTTCACGCTGAGCGTGAGCAAATCCGAGACGTCACAATAATAACACAGCGAAGTGCGAATAATGATAAGCATCGTCCCTCGTTTTTACGGGAAGCTTTGTACGCAAAACAAGAACGGGTCATCCATATTTCTAAGACAAAGTAAGCACGCAATTCAAAAATAAGCACTTCTTAGAAATAAGCACATCGTTACTTTGAAAGACGCGGACTAGAAAATAAGCACAGATCTCAGAAATAAGCACATATGGCAACCCTAAGAAAAGGCTTTGCAACAAAAAGGAATTGGAATTACTCGCATCAGATTAAACTAAATTAAAAACTTATTTCGCGGGCCGCACACCATTCAAAATTGGCACTACCCCGCGGATCGCCCAATTTGTACTCCTGATATAAACTGAATCAACACTTAATTCATCTAACGAATAGATCTCGGTAACTTTAATCTTACTACTCATATCTGGACTAGATGTCGCTGATTGAAACTAAGGTATCTCCTTCCCAACTTCTGTCGCACAATTTGCGTTGAAAATAGATTTATTCGCAACATCATCTTGATGTTTCTGTATTGACGAGTAAAAAAATAATTATTATTTTCAGGGAAATCTTCATATAAAGTAAATCTTCGTAAGTACATTATTCAATTTGAAAAATTTACTAATGAAATGCCCCGGCGATTTGTGAGGTGTCATCAAATTTGGGTTGTAGTTTAGTAATATTTAATCAGATGGCTATAGATGAGAATGTTCATGGATACTGGTAATAACCAGGTACATGCGGGCTTGTAAGGTTTTACGGAATTCAGGATATATGATACATGCGTGGTATTGAATATAATGAGTATTCGTGCTTTATTGGACACGTAGTGGACATAACGATCGTTTCAATATTATGTTGTTGTTGTTCTTGTTCTTTGACACGTTTTTAAAAAGTCGCTTTTCTCTTCGAATACTGGACCAATTGCTTTGAAATTTTCAGTGGTTGAAGATAAAATTTTTCTCCAGAAGGCTATTACTTTTTTTTCGCTATGACGTCATCAAAATTATTGCCATTGGGTGGCGCTACGTGTCCATATATTTGAGCATAGCTCTCTTGTACTTTATTTTAATCATTTATGATGTCTAGCTAGGTGACCGTACATTTGAACCCACGTGTATATCCGCGGGTTCAATCGATATTCGGGTGCTAAAACCCATGGGTTAGGGTTAGTATGGGTTCAACTATCCGTATAACAAAAAAAATTTCCATATGTGCAATAGCATGCAGGTGCAATTGTCATGGGTTCAAATGTACGTGGGTTCAAATGTAATGGAACCGTCTAGCTACAAAATTAAACAAGAATAATGGGGTGAATCACAATAAAAATTTACAAAGTTTGTTAAATCCATTTTTTTGCATTGGGTAATTGTACACCCAAATATTAACACATTTTTCGGTTCAAGCCCCTGTTGCTTAATCATTCATGTTATATAACTTGCTTTACGTTGTATTAGTTTTCTTTCAAGTCCAGTATAGTTAGAGCTAGTACATGCATTAACCTTGTAGTTGTTCATGATGAATGGATCAATAATTCTTGTCCAAGTGTGTTTGAACAGGCTTGAATCTCCGAGTGTATTCAAATAGACTTGAATTTATAATGAAGTGAGTATTTGATGAATACTAATTACTATTTATTGATTTTACTATATTGTTTCAGCTGGAGCAGGTCCAACTGAAAAAGGTGAGAGATTACATATTTTTGAGACATGAACTGTAAATTGACATCTTACATTGCTTGATATCATGCCATTGTGCTTTTCATAAAAACTCATTTGCTCTGAGCAATGGCATGAACAAACAGCCACTGATATCGATATACAAGAAGCTTATATTTTGGGAAAACTGGTAACTGCATTGCCTACTCAATTTATCAAACCCTGAGTTTACAGTTAGAATGCAACAGTGGTTTAGCCAGGATTTTTCCAACAATGGGGGGTTTAGGTGAAATTAGAACATTGCATCAAAAGTCGGGGAGGGTTATGGGATATTAAAACAGTGCATCAAAAGTGCGATTCACGACGACGTAAGGCGTTTAATAAACTAAAATGTATGCGTCGTTTACAGCGAAATTCCACAGCCACAAATTAATTTTATTCTGATTTTTATTTTCTGTGTAGGATTTGTATCGCAGTTTGTAAATTACGATCCCAATTATTAGGCAAGCAGTATTATCATTACTGACCGTGATGCGATATTCGAGAAGCGGATAGTTGACATTTTTATGCTTTCAACTTTTTATTTTGTACGTGTTACTTTTGTATTGAAATTAAAAACACCGCAAATAGGTAATCTCTTGAATACTCAGTGTTGAGCAGGAGTGCACAACCTTTTTTCTATAGACGACCGCACTATGTTTTCGTAAAAAAATTACGGCCGTCAAGAAGATACGGGTATTTTATGAGTATATTTAATTAAGGAATTGTTTTATATCGATATGTCTTGCCGACTTGCGCCTAAAACGTTTATGAATGTGAAAATAGTACCTAGTGTTCTTTAATAAAAACTTTTTGATGTGGTCCAAATTAAAAAATTTCAAAAAATACAATAATATATCAAATAGTTTGATGTACAATTTGAAACACTGAAGAACAAAGTACGCAGGATCGATACCCGACTCTTATTGGAAATTACTGTAAGACCGAGTGCGCGACGTATTTTATTACTATCGTTGATATTTCTGTGCGACAATTCAAATAAGCCATCTTCCGCTAATTATTACTATTTCTTGCGCCGTATTGAACAATGGAATCAAATATTATTTTTTGCAGAACTCTAAATTTACTGAAAAAACGCATGTTGTTTAGCCACCATCGGACTTATATTTTTCTATTGTATCGGTGTCATTTTTGCGTTAAATAAACATTCCGACAAGACGTCATTGCATATATCGTATTGGCGACCCGGCCTGTCAGTGACGCCTCAGTGTTACGATATTTTGTGCAAAAGTTTTCGAAAAATAGGTAGACAATGCCCGAACTGGAAAAGTTTGGGTATTTCAAATTACAGTAACTTCTCTATAATTCGGTGAATCGGTGGTTGGTTGTATGGAGTGGTGTTTACAAGCATTACGGTTTATGATACCGGCAATCTATTTTCCAACTACCGCTTTGATTTGTCACAACATCCGGACGTCAACACCAACCTTCGAACGTAAATTTCCTTATAAATGCAATACCTTTTTGTGACATTCGACAAGATGGTGAAGTCAGAAGAAGTTATAAAAATAAGCAAGTACGTTAACGACACTATATATAACTAACGAAATCCCAGGATCTAATGGCGTTGTAAATATTCTTGTCTTGTTCTTATTTTTCAGTTGAAAGACATAACACCACAGCCGCACATTTCGTCTCCAAGGGCCACACGCGGCCGTACGGCCGCAGGTTGTGCACCCATGGTGTTGAGTATTCACCTCAGATTTGGGTTGAATTTGATACTGAACACGTGAATAAATCGGCAATTATAGTATTTCTACGTGGTCAAAATAATATTGAATACAATATATAGATGTCTTACTTATCTGGTTCAACGTTTCTAAATTTACAAAACCGGTGTTGACGAGCTTCATGTAAAATTAGGAATTGAAAAATATGATAGGTGCAAAAAGGCATTTACATTTGTAGTTTCTACATGTTAGCGACAGTCGTCGGTACATTCCTGCCCGTAGCTCGTGAACTGATGTTATAAAATTATGTTTTACATTCAATGCGCTGTGATTCGTATCAATAAAAGTGATAGGGTCGGGAAAGGAGAGTTTTCAAATTAGCCGTATATATCTCTTCTTTCCTTCTGAGTGCCAATAACGGGGGTGAAAAAAAACAAATACGCCTGCCTGAATTGCAATCAACAATTACACATTCTTATCATCATTATCAACGCCGACTAAACGAAATAACATATCGTAAACTCGAAAAAAGTCTGCCGGTGTAAATTGCGCTACGGCTATAACGCTCAGAACTAAATCGTTTTCACCGCCAAACCAAGATGTGCGACCGTGAAACGACGCTGTTGCTTAACCCCCCCCCCCCCCGCTGGCTTGTGAGATATACCTTGTTTAACTTTTTAATATATGAACAACAAATGTTGAATTTCATTAATCAGAACTCACGACAATCTATATACTATTCAAGGCAGTAAGGCAACATGCAAAAATAATGAATACCTTTTGGTTGACTTAATTTAATGCAAAAATTAGTTTAATTTTTTGGGTATTTCTCCAATAACTCTTCGTCGCAATTGTATGAATCGTACTTTATATGCTATTTATGTGTTTCGTGTTAACTACATAAGCATATGATGACATAAAGACAGAACCTATAAATTTCTTAACTGAATTGCTTTTCACGAAAATTGGAAAAATGGAAGTACGATTTTACCAAAATCCCCTTGTACCTGTACTCGAACTCTGTTTGATCATTGACAGATATCAGCCAAGAAGACCAAGGTGTGATTGCGGAAGATATGGAAAGAAACATTCCAGGTCTGATGTTTTTAGCGTCTTTAAATTACTTCTCACTTGTGATCTAAAATAATTCTAATTTTGACAACTGAAAGCATTTGCCAATGTAAACGTGCGAATTATTGCAGTGTCTGATTGAAATATGAAGAATCGAAAACCGATTCCAAAATAGTAAAATATTAACAGCACCAATTTAACTTTTGAACAAATCAAGAACTCGCAATATGCGTTAGAAACTTAGCGATCTTTTTTGTATTGAAACGGAGCATTGAATCTTAGTAACTTATTTTATTTCGTGTTTGTTTTTGATATATTCGGCAAAGACGCATTATCTACAATCAAACGTAGTATGCCGCTGATATGTAAACTATTTAATCTTTATAGGCCGAAACAGCATGTGGTTAGATTCCGTTTTCTACTTCGTACAAATAATGGGAATTTACAATACATTTAGGAATTGACCATGTTCGATAAGTTGATTTTCTACATGCTTTTTATCCTTTTTCCGGAAAAAGTTGAAAGCAAGTGTGATGGCTTTAATGAGACTCAACATAATTTCTCCATTATTTACGGTTAATAAAATGTACACTGGCCATGCTAGATAAGTTGATAGTTTAGTACAATGATGCCCAAAGTGGCGATATTGCCCCCCGGTGGGCGGAAACGATACAGAGGCGGGTGAAAAGGTCGAAGGGGGCGATTTCGCGAAACCGGTTTTTGGTCGGCGCATCGTGCACTTGATTACGGTACTCTGCGTGCTTCAGTATATTTGAATCACGTGGGCGATGTCACACGAGAAAGGATTGCTGGACTCGTCTTCGCAGTAAGGTACGGTAGTTTGCGTATCCCAGTGGTCGGGAAATATCTAGTAAACTGTCCCGGGACGCTTCACTGAATTGACCTTTTCCCGACCTTTGACCCCGGAAAATTCTTCTCTTACTTTATTGGACACGTAGTGGACATAGCGATCGTTTCAATATTATGTTGTTGTTCTTGTTCTTTGACACGTTTTTGAAAAGTCGCTTTTCTCTTTGATTACTGGACCAATTGCTTTGAAATTTTCAGTAGTTGAGGATGGAATTTTTTTCTAGAAGGCTATTACTTTTATATATTTCTAAATTTTGTATGAATTCTATTAAGTTTGATATTTCGTCCGAAATTTCTTTCTAGTTTTTTTTATCCATGGAAAGACGGATTTTAGTCCGCGGGAAGACTGGCTTTACGTTTTGATTCTGCAAAATTCCTGCTACTGAAAATCTGAAAATTTTTTGGTGGTACCGGTAGCGTCAAAGGTACCGGTAAAGACTGATTCGATTTCGTCTACGTGTCCATATATTTGAGCGTTGCTCTCTAGTTTACTGAAATTTATTTTTTCGGTGCTTATTTTAAGTGTGGTTTCGCGAGTTGTTGCCTATAAAATGAAGTATTTGTTTCAAACTATCATTCTAATTCATACCATTCAACAATCTGTTTTTTAAAAGTACCAGTAAAGAACTTTAGCCTAGTGTATCACAGCTATTTCTACACTAATTTTTTATTACTGTAATTAAACTGAAACTCCTAGGATGATGATTGACTTATTCAATCAAAAATTAACGAATATAATTCGAAATTGCGAAAATGAGGTAATGTTCACGGCCACGCCTGAAAGTCTGTCTGAATGGATGCGAAAGGGGGCATTGTCACGTTTATTTTTGGATCTTGCTGAATGACCAATGTCATGAGTTATACAAGAAAGTCTATGCCAGGGGAAGCTTCCAAACGGCGGTTTTAACTATGAATTAATTTTTACATTTTTTCACGTAACATAGTTTATTGTTAGACACGGTTGGACTAAATTTCATTATATCCTAAAAATTATATTGAACAGCTACTCGTTTTACGCTTCATACGCTACCCCTTGTGCACGAACCAGAGCTCTGTTTGGTTATTTTGTGACAGATATCAGCAGTGTCTTGTCTAGTGTAGATGAGAGGAACTCCAGGTCTGGCCAAATTTATTACTACTCTATCAAAAATTTCACAGCTTGATGTCTTTGATTTAAAATACTTCCAATGTTGGCAACTGAAAGTATTTGCTCATTGAAACGTTCGAAGTATTGCAGTTTTCGTAATTAGACGATAACTAGAACTTTTTGAAATCAACATTTTCAGAAATAATTCAAGCTTTAGCGCACGTTAAAAGCATTAGTTTTCCCCGCATGCTATTAGCAGAAATAATGATTTAAAAGTAGCCCATTATGATTTGTTTTCTTGCAGAATCTCGCTGGAGTCCTTGGGAGAGGTTAAGTTGCAGAATTTGTAGAAGGGACCACATTGATCACGGTATATTTGTCGATGCAGTGAATTGACTTTAATTCTTCACAAACTTGAAACCAATTTTGAGTATACGAGAACATTACGAGAAGGGCATCTTCATAGATTGTAGAGATAAAACATTATAAATCTTTCACAAAATATCGTAGTTATCAGTATGACATTACAACTTGTATATGTCACAATTTTGCTTTATACGGATAAGATCAAGGATAAGGATTTACATATTTATGCCGGGGAGAGGAAAGCCGGTAAGACGGCTTAACCACACGGCGAACCACGGCCTCTCGTCCGTTTACCATTCCATGTCGGGTATGGGATTAGTTAGTTATTTGTTTTCGGAAGCATGGACTTGATGGTGGAGGAAGCCGTAACCGACCAGCGGTTACGTGAACCACCCTACGGCGGCGAGGAGTCAGCAATCCTCTCGCACATAACCATCCCGCATGGGATTCGAACCTGCAAACCCGCAAACCAGAGTAATAAGAGGTCCGGTGGCGAGCGTATTTCTAACGCTTAGCACGATCAGCCATCTCTATCTCATACGCTACATCTTATGCCTGTACCAAGGTCAAGGTGTCGTTGCGGAGGGTAACATGGGATAAACATTTCAGGCCTGACTAAACATATTACTACTCTATTTTCATTATGTACAAAAACACGCAGACGCTACTTCCATCGCAGTAAAATTCTAATGATTCGATTTATGAGATTACGTCATACCTTCCCCCACTTTCGTAACAAGCGAGAGGAAAGTGAGAAAAAACGGCCGCTTGTTTAACTTAAATTTGGTAATCTTGTTTAACTTAAACCTTTATTATTTCAACGCCATGCTCCTGAACAAAAAATGTTGAACTTCATCAATCAGGAATCCCAACAGTCTACTCTTTAAACTGTTATTCTAGACAGCAAAATGCATATATAAATATTAGTTTTCTTTTTAGTCACAATTACGATTTATACGCTGCCCCTTGTGCATGAACCAGAGCTCTGTTTGATTATTTTGTGACAGATAACAATAGTGTCTTGTCTAGTGTAGATGAGAGGAACTCCAGGTCTGGTCAAATTTATTACTACTCTATCACAAATTCAACAGCTTGATATCTTTGATTTAAAATACTTCCAATGTTGGCAACTGAAAGTATTTGCTCATTGAAACGTTCGAAGTATTGCAGTTTTTGTAGTTAGATCATACATAGCACTTTTTCAAATCTAAACTTTTAGAAATACCTCAAGATTTAGCGCACATTAAGCATTAGTTTTCCCCGCATGGTATTAGCAGAAATAATAATTTAAACGTAGCCTATTACTATTTGTTTTCTTGCAGAATCTCGCGGGAGTCTTCGACAGAGGTTACGTTGCAGAATTTGTAGACGGGACCACATTTTTCACGGTATGTTTGTCGATGACAGTGAATTGACTTTAATTCTTCACAAACTTGAGATAAATTTTTGAGAGCACGAGGACATTACGAGAAGGGCATCTTCACCGATTGTAGCGATAAAACATTATAAATCTTTCATAAAATATCGGAGTTATCAGTATGACATTACAACTTGGATATGTCACAATTTGGCTTTATACGCTACCCCTTGTGTCTGTACAAAAGTTAAGGTGTCGTTGCGGAGGATAATGAAAGAAGCATTCCAGGTCTGACTAAACGTATTACCACTCTAATACCATTATGTACAAAAACACGCTCGCAGGTAGCTCCGATCAAATGCATGAAATGTGGAACTATGGAAACTTGGAATTTAAGGTTAATGGAGTTGATTTTTTTTTGGCATTCAATGATTATTTACATACGGATTAGTGGTGGTAAAAATCGTATGTTTTCAATCGAATTATTTCAATATTTTTAACGAAAACCGAATAATGAGTATTGTCATTTCAAACAACATTAATTGGGATGTCGGACGCCGAAATGATCACCGTGACATTAAATATCGTTTTTACGGATTTTACTAGAAGGATGAAAACTCTGTAACAATGCGGCGTTTTTATTCCACAATTTTGCCATAATCGAAGGCCGAAATAATTTTTTCCCAGTTAATGTTGTTAAACTATATTACAGCGCTGTTTTATTCACTAGTAAATTTTGAATCTCACGCAAAGGCGAATATGGTAGTTTGCTTTTTAAATTTCGCGCAGAAATGTTCACATCGGCAGATATGTTAAAGATAACTATAAAGGAGTGTATTCACAACACAAATTAATTTTATTCTGATTTTTCTTTTCTGTGTAGGATTTGTATCACAGTTTGTAAATTACGATCCCAATTATTAAGCGAACAGTATTATCATTACTGACCCTGATGCGATATTTGTGAAGCGAATAGTTGATGTTTTTATGCTTTTGATTTTATATCTTGTACGTGTTAATTTCGTATTAATTAATAATTGAAAACTTCGCAAATTGGTAATCTCTTGAATACTCAGTGTTGAGTATTCACGTAACTCAGATTTGGGTTAGACAATAATACTAAACACGTGAATAAATCGGAAATAATGGCATTTCTACGTGGTCAAAATAATATTTATCTCTAATATCTCGAAAAATTTCCAACGAATATAATATTTACATGTCTTACTTATCTGGTTCGACGCTTCTAAATTAACAAAAGCGTTGTTGACGCGCTTCATGTAAAATTAGGAATTGAAAAATATGATAGGTGCAAAAAGGCAAGGAAAATTTTATTTACATGTGACGTTTCTACCTGTTAGCGACAGCCAGCCGTCGCCAAATTCTTACCCGTAACTCGTAGATTGATGTTAATAAATTCTATTTTTCTTTTCAATGCGCTTTGATTTGTATTGATAGAAGAGATTGAGTCGGAAAATGAAATCTTTTAATTAGCATATAACCAATCTTTTCTTTTGAACGCCCATAACGGCGGTTAAAATCATCTCATGTCTGTTTTATGTAGAAAAAATAAAATACGCCCTATTGAATCGCAATCAACAAATACACATTCTTATTTGTCATTATTAACGCCAACTAGAAAAGATAATGTATCGCAAAGACGAAGAAAGTCTGGCGGTGTTGATTTGCGCTACGGTGATAACGCGCAGAATAATATCGTTTTGACCGCGAAACCAAGATGCGCGACCGTAAACGACGCTGTTACCTAAGGCTGGCTACGCCCCTGGAATGCCAATACGGTTGAGGGGGAATGAATGCTAAGCCATCGCCTGTTTGGAATAGGCGAAATAAATAAAAATATCTGAAACTTATGGGATATATCTTGTTTAACTTTTTAATATGTTTTTAATATGGTTCCATTACATTTGAACCCACGTACATTTGAACCCATGACAATTGCACCTGTATGCTATTGCACCTATGGAATTTTTTTTTGTTTCACGGATAGTTAAACCCATACTAACCCTAACCCATGGGTTTTAGCACCCGCATATAGATTGAACCCGTGGATATACGCATGGGTTCAAATGTAAATGGGTTCAAATGTACGGTCACCTTTTAATATATGAACAACAAACGTTGAATTTTCTTAATCAGAACTCACGACAACCTATATATATTCAAGGCAGTAACCTGCAAAAACAAAGAATACCTTAAATTCAAAAATTATTTATATATTTGTGATATTTCTCAAAAAATCCTTCGTCCCAATTGTATGAATCGTTATGTGTTTCGTGTCAACTACATAAGTATATGATGACATAAAGGCAGAACATATTTTTTTTAACTTACCGTAATTGCTCAATTTCTTTTTCACGAAAATGTAATAGAGTTACGATTTTACCAAAATCCCCTTGTATCTGTTCCCGAACTATGTTTGATCATTTTTATCAATGACAGATATAGACTATGACTGGCTTATTCGAGCAAGATTTCAATACTTCAATGCGGAATATATGGAAAGAAACATTCCAGGTCTGATCTTTTTAGCGTCTTTAAATTACTTCTCACTTGTGATCTAAAATAATTCCAATTTTGACAACAGAACGTATTTGCCAATGTAAACGTGCGAAATATTGAACTGTTTGATTGAAAACCGATTCTAGAATAGAAGGAGATAAACATCACAAATTAAACTTTGGAACAAATCGATGACTTGCAATATGCGTTAGAAAGTTAGCGATCTTTTTTGTATTGAAACAGAGAACTCGCCTCATTGAATCTTAGCAACTTATTTTATTTCATGTTTGTTTTTGATATATTTGGCAAGGACGCATTATTTGCAATCAAACGTAGTATGTCGCTGATATGTAAACTATCTAATTTTTGCCGGTCGAAACAGCATGTGGTTAGATTCCGACTTCCTACAAATAATGGGGTTTACGATACATTTACAAATTGACCATGTTTGATAAGTTGATTCTCTACATCCTTTAATCATTTTTCCGGACGAAGTTGAAACCAGGTGTGATGGCTTCAATCGGTCTCAACATAATTTCCCCGTTATTTACGCTTAAAATGTACGCTGACCATGCTAAAAAAGTTGATAGTTAGTAAATGGCAGACGCTACTTCCGTTGCAGTAAAATTCGAATGATGCGATACATGGGATTACGTAATACCTTCGTAACAAGAGAGAGAAAAAGAAAAAAATTGCTCCTAATACATGAACCCGAACTTCCTCTATAATTTCCATTTTTATTTTTGAATGACGTTTAGATATGTCAATGGCTCTTAACGGCATGTGCCAAATGAAGTATATATACGTTCTTGGCACTGACAGTATTAAACGGCGCCATCATCGCGCCATTTCATATGGCTGTTTTGGATAGGTGATATAAACAAAAATATCTGAAACGTATGAGATATATATATATCTTGACTTAAATCTCCATTATTTCACTGCCATGCTTTTGAACAAAAAATGTTGAACTTCATCAATCAGAAATCCCAACAGTCTATTCTATAAACTGTTATTCAAGACAGTAACATGCATATATAAAAATTAGTTTTATTTTTAGTCACAATTACGATTTGTACGCTACCTCTTGTGCATGAACCAGAGATCTGTTTGGTTATTTTGTGACAGATAGCAGCAGTGTCTTGTCTAGTGTAGATGAGAGCAATGAGCATATATACAATGAGTGGAAACTTGCAAAGATTTGCTCATTTTGGTATTGTTCCCTGCATTTTTACGTCGTCCAGCTAAATGGTTCGTTGCATATTAAGAAAACGCATTGCTCGCTGCCAAAATCCCTTGCTTCAGCCGAGTCGGGTGCGAAATTGGCCGTATTGAGGTCTGTAATTCTTCAATACATATTTGGTTTTGGGTTTCGAAGTATGGTACGCTGAAAGCATACAACTATGAGCATATGCTTATTGGGAATGCATATCTATTAGGCAGAAAACGTATCTACAGAACAGAATATGAACCAGTCGCCTAGAGGGGTGCGGTTATTTATGTATTTATTCATTGATATAACATGGGATTTACATATTTATCCATGGGAGAGGAAAGCCGAGAAGAATGCCTAAATATATGGCGAACCACGGCCTCTCACAATCATAGCTCTGTCCTCCATATGAATCACATGGCTCTGCGAGCTATTCGTTTACCTATTAAAAATACTGATTTTAACTATAAATTACTCTGGGATATCTTGCCTTTGAAAACAAAAGCCAGAAATTGGAAGAAAATCAGGGAATGAAACGTGTGTATTATGTAATGGAGAACCTGAGTTTGTTTCACATATTTTCATGTATTGTAAATTACAAAAAATATTTATGAAGAATTTGTTTTAGATATATTAAAATTGATTAGAATACATTTTGTTATCAATATGATTCTTGCATATCATTTAATTTTAACGATCCTTTATATAGTCATATAGATACTGTTGATTTGGATGCAATTATACTTTTGTTATCAATAGTGAGAAATATTTCAGGACTGCTATTAACTATGTGAGCTATTTTTTCTGCAATGCAAAATACATCTTGCGTCTGCTATTTACTATGTGAATTAATTTTTCTGCAATGTAAAGTATTTCCATAACTGCTTTTACTATGTGGGCTGTTTTTTCGGTACTCTTGTAGTATGTGTACCAGGTTAGGTTACGATTCTCCTTATTTTTGTTCTATTAAAAGTTCGGGAATTGTCTGTGTTACACAAGTGAATATCCCCTACCGATAGAATTTAGTCCATTTACACAACTTGATATAAAATAGGCGAACAAAATTAGTTACCTTCATATTGGTACACATACTTCTGGAGCACCATTTTTTTTGTAATGTAAAATATTTAATATGTGAACTAATTTTTTTGGAATGCAAAATATTTTCTACAGCTTCTGTATTTTTCATATGTCACTTTTCATTTCATCGAAAATACACATGGTCTGGCACATTGTTCATTCTTTGTGGAGATTTTGGTAAATTTACAGATGGAATAAGACCGACATTCAGCTTTTTTCTGTTTTACAACTGTAATACAAATTGAAGTATGTAAACCCAGTTGGTAGACACCGGAACCATGTGTACCAGGTTAGGGTCTACTACATACAAGCATTCCCAAACTTTTCAAGCCGCACCCCCTTTTTAGAATTTGTGAAGTCTTGCGCCCCACCTCAAAATAGTTAGCTAACAATAATAAGCTACAAATAACAGTAAGGCATAAGTACGTTTTATTGGAAAAACAGTTGAAAATACATGGATGGAACGAAATAAATGACAAGTTTTGATATGCAAATATTTACAAGTTTTGATATGTATAAAATTAGCCAAGTCCAGAAGTCAGTATTTTAAACTAATAGAGAGAGAGAGTTTATTTCGTTCGTCAAACCATGAACATATATAAATTATAATAAAAAAAAGAGATGCTCAGGTGTTTGACTGGGAGACAACGTTACAACATTTGGGGTCATTTAACAGGTTCGGTGTTAAATTCTTCAATAGCTCTCATATACCGTATTCACTATATACATTATTCACAAGAATTTTTGATTTGGAAAGTACTAAATAATCATGTTTTGTCCTAAGATCATCATTTATTCAGCTGATAAGTTGACATGTATTGCATATCAACTGCATAAAAATGGGTTAGCAAGGATACCTATTATTTGGAAAATTTATCTACTAAAAATTAATGTGATAGGACATGGGTTTTTTATGAGCAAAGATGAGGAAAATTCTATTATTATAGCACTTTAATTATAAACATTTGATAATAGTAATGAAATCATGAGTATATTTCTTTATACACTATAATTTGAACCCATCAAATTATAATACTTGATTATGACTGGCAAGTGATTTGGAGGATAGTGACACACATTAATACATGATCAGGATTTGACCCTTCTCCAGCAGATATATATATATATATGAAATAAAGTGCTCATGTACATATCTATATTCGGCTACAGAGCACGTATCATAGAATGAATTTTAAGGCGAAATATTGATAATATACCGAAATAGCAATGATAAACAATAGGTTATTTTTAAATAAGTATTACCGGTACTAAAAAATAAATAAAGTGCTCATATACATATAGATATTTGGATACAGAGCAAGTATCATAGAATAAAATTCAAGGCAAAAAATTGATTAAATACCAGAATAGCAAGTATAATAAACATTAAGATACTTTTAAACGAAGTATTACTAAAAAATAAATAATGTGGTCATGTACATAGATATTTGGATACAGAGAAAGTGTCATAGAATTTAGGGCGAAATATGGATGCAAGTATGATAAACAATTTGATATTTTTATAAAAAGTGTTACTAACAAATAAAATAATAGATTATGGAGTTCCAGCAAGTGTGCTCATAACAAATAAAAAGATAGCAATTCATTTACCACAGTGAATTAAATTCATTACACATTACTACTTGCTATAACACGGCGGGCACATGATACTCATCGTGTTTTAAACTTTTTTAAAGGTTTTGCTCGCTCTCCAGAACTCTCCATTTTTTATTTGTTTGTATTGTCAGATTGTGGACTTTTCAAAATAAACTATCTTTATCAATGAATACAATATCCCAGGTCACCACTTGGCTGGTTCATATTCTGTTCTGTAGTTAAGTTTTCTGCCTAATAAATGGTATGTATTCCCAATAAGCATTACAGTATGCTCATTCGTTCACTCAATGAGTGATTTTAATTACGGTTAATATAAATAAGTTCATATTCCATGTTGCATCCATGATTCAGTATTTATTTTGTTCAATTCCAGTAGTAATCCATACCATAATTAGGTTATTTTAATAAATGCATTGATATAAAACAATAAAAATGAAATTAGTAAATATAAAATACATATCATAAACATATAATTTTCTTTTTGAAATAACGCTTTACATAAATTTTTCAATTCCCTCTCAAATGGGTTGTTTATTCTATAATTCTCTATATTTTTCTACATATTATGGCCATTTTTATCTGCTTTTTGAGAAAGGCAAAATGGGGTGTTTTATTTTCGAATATAATAGAATTTCTCATGGTCAAAATTTTATATCTCACTATTGATTACAAAAGTATAATTGCATCCAAATCAACAGTATCTATATGACTATATAAAGGATCGTTGAAATTAAATAATGTGCAAGAATCATATTGATAACAAAATGTATTCTAATCAATTTTAATATATCTAAAACAAAATCCTCATAAATATTTTTTGTAAATTTACAATACATGAAAATATGTGAAACAAACTCAGGTTCTTCATTACATAATACACACATTTCATTCTCTGCTATTCTTCCAATTTCTGGCTTTTGTTTTCAATGGCAAGATATCCCAGAGAAATAGTAAAAATCAGTATTTTTAATAAGTAAACGAATAGCTCGCAGAGCCATGTGATTCATATGGAGGACAGAGCTATGATTGAGAGAGGCCGTGGTTTGCCATATATTTAGGCATTCTTCTCGGCTTTCCTCTACCCTTGGATAAATATGTAAATCCCATGCGCGGCGGTGTGGCTCAACGGGCTAAGCGTTAGGAATACGCTCGCCACCGCACCTCTAATTACTCTGCATGGGTCCGCAGGTTCGAATCCCATGCAGGGATGGTTATGTGCAAGAGGATTGCTGGACTCCTCGCCGCCGTTGGGTGATTCACGTAACCGCTGGTCGGTTACGGCTTCCTCCACTAACAAGTCCATGCTTCCGAAAACAAACAATATAACTAATCCCATGCCCGACTTGGAATGGTAACCGGACGAGAGGCCGTGGTTCGCCATATGGATAAGTCGTCTTATCGGCTTTCCTTTCCCCCGGGATAAATATGTAAATCCTTATCCTTCATTATCCTAATAAATACATAAATAACCGCACCCCACTGGGCGACTGGTTCATATTCTGTACTGTAGGATAAATAATCCAATATTCATTTTTCATATGTCCATTCCATCAGTGTTTGAGGTGTTGATCGCATCGGCATACAATTCATCAATTTTTAGTATATTGAGTTAGATTATGTACAATAAACGTAAAAAATTAAATATATTAGACATGTTCATTTTAATACATACTAAATTTATACACACTAGATTTATAGTTCAAATACAATTCCTTAGTATTTCAAATTCTCTGACAAAATTTGGTGATTTTCTATTTTTTTCAATGTTGAGTCTGTAAGTGATTGCAGTTTTTATTTGTTTGATAACTAGGTGCTGATTAGGGGTATTACTTTCGAATATAACAGAATTTCTTTGTATCCATATTTTATATCTAGTGATTGAAATTAAATAAACATCTTGTAATGTTGGAATGTAACAAATAGCTTAAATCCAATAAAACACAAGTTTCATAATTTTTCAAAAGTCTGGCATTATTTAAATTCCTAACAGTATTTTCCATGAAATCAAAAACATAATCAAAATATTCACAATTCATAAAAAGATGGCTAACAAATTCTGGTTCTTTTCCACATAACACACACATATCATTTCCTGCTATATTTCTTATTCCAGGTTTTGTTTTTACTGGTAAAATATCCCACATTAACTTGAAATTAAAGGTTTTCATATAGTTTGCCAGAATATTATTATGAATATTCTCACATGCAATATTTAAATTACAATTGCGTAGAAAAATTAATCTGTCCCCAGTCATAGAAATAACAATTTTTTTATAAATAGTTTTATGCATATCTTCTTTTATATCTGTACTACTTATGTTATGCTTTCTTAAAAATTCTAATATTAATCTATACTCACTTTGAGGACAAAATCTATGTAAACATGTATTTTTAGTTCTAATCCCCCAAAATGTACTAAGTTGTTGTCCAATATTGTATTCAACAAAGGACATACAAATATGATTGTAATCCTCATTATAATCACATTCTCTAGCTTTATAATAATCCAAGACACTAATTATGTACATGCACATTGTAAAAATGGGTATGTTAATAATATCATAACCCCCCAAATTTTTTGGTTTGCACAAATTCCCTATTTTCAGTATGCTTCTTCCATTGAATACAAATTTTTCCACGTTTACTATCTAATAGATATGCATTCCCAATAAGCATATGCTCATAGTTGTATGCTTTCAGCGTACCATACTTCGAAACCCAAAACCAAATATGTATTGAAGAATTAAAGACCTCAATACGGTCAATTTCGCACCCGACTCGGCTGAAGCAAGGGATTTTGGCAGCGAGCAATGCGTTTTCTTAATATGCAACGAACCATTTAGCCGGACGACGTAAAAAATGCAGGGAACAATACCAAAATGAGCAAATCTTTGCAAGTTTCCACTCATTGTATATATGCTCATTGATAAGAGGAACTCCAGGTCTGGCCAAATTTATTACTACTCTATCAAAAATTCAACAGCTTGATATCCTTTTTCAATCTTGGCAACTAAAAGTATTTGCTCATTGAAACGTTCGAAGTATTGCAGTTTTCGTAGCTAGACCAATATTGGAACTTTTCAAAATCTAAACTTTTAGGATACTTCAAGCTTTATAGCACGTTAAAAGCATTAGTTTTCCCCGCATGGTATTAGCAGAAATAATGATTTAAACGTAGCCTATTACTATTTGTTATCTCGCAGAATCTCACAGGAGTCTTCGGCAGAGGTTACGTTGCAGAATTTGTGGAAGGAATCACATTGATCACGGTATGTTTGTCGATGACAGTGAATTGACTTTAATTCTTCACAAACTCGAGACCAATTTTTGAGAGCACGAGGACATTACGAGAAGGGCATCTTCGCCTATTGTCGAGATAAAACATTATAAATCTTTCATAAAATATCGGAGGTATCAGTATGACATTACAACTTTGATATGTCACAAATTTGCTTTATACGCTACCCCTTGTGGCTGTACCAAGGTTAAGGTGTCGTTGCGGACGATAATGAAAGAAACATTCCAGGTCTGACTAAACGTATTACCACTCTAATACCATTATGTACAAAAACACGCTCGCAGGTAGCTCCGATCAAATGCACGAAATGTGAAACTATGGAAAATTGGAATTTAAGGTTAATGGAGTTGATTTTTTGGGGGGATTCAATAATTATTTACATACGGCGTGATTAGTGGTGGTAAAAATCGTATTTTTTCAATCGAATTATTCCGATATTTTTAACGAACACCGAATAATGAGTATTGTCATTTTTAACAACATTAGTTGGGATGTCGAACGCCGAAATGATCAACGTAACATTAAATATTCATTTCACGGATTTTACTAGAAGACTGAAAACTCTGTAACAATGCGGCGTTTTTTGATTCCATAATCGAAGGCCGAAATAAATTTTTTCCAGTTAAATGATGTTAAACTATATTAAAGCGCTGTTTTATTCACTAGTAAATTTTAAATCTCACGCAACGACGGATATCTGATTCTGATTTTTATTTTCTGTGTAGGATTTGTATCACAGTTTGTAAATTACGATCCCAATTATTAAGCGAACAGTATTATCATTACTGACCCTGATGCGATATTTGTGAAGCGAATAGTTGATGTTTTTATACTCTCAATTTTATATTTTGTACGTGTTAATTTCGTATTAATTAATAATTGAAAACTCCGCAAATTGGTAATCTCTTGAATATTCAGCGTTGAGTATTCACGTAACTCAGCTTTGAGTTAAACACTGATACTAAACACGTGAATAATTCGGCATAATGGTATTTCTACGTGGTCAAAATAATATTTATCTCTGATATCTCGAGAAATTTCCATAGAATACAATATTAACATTTTTATTAATAACAGATAGAAGCTATGAAAGGTTTAGTGAACAAGAAGATCTATACTTCTATCTGGAATATATGGAACGAAACATTTCAGGTCTGATCTTTTTAGCGTCTTACTTCTCACTTGTGATCTAAAATAATTCCAAAGTTGACAACTGAAAGCATTCGCCAATGGAAACGTGCGAAATATTGAACTGTTTGATTGAACTATATAGAATCGAAAACCGATTCTAGAATAGAAGGAGATAAACATCACAAATTAAACTTTGGAACAATTCGATGACTTGCAATATGCGTTAGAAAGTTAGCGATCTTTTTTGTATTGAAACGGAGAACTCGCCTCATTGAATTTTAGCAACCTCTTTTATTTCATGTTTGTTTTTGATATATTCGGCAAGGACGCGTTATTTACAATCAAACGTGGTATGCCGCTGATATGTAAACTATCTAATTTTTGCAGGTCAAAACAACATGTGGTTAGATTCCGACTTCCTACAAATAATGGGGTTTACGATACATTTACAAATTGACCATGTTTGATAAGTTGATTTTTTACATCCTTTAATCATTTTTCCGGAAGAAGTTGAAACCAGGTGTGATGGCTTCAATGGGTCTCAACGTAATTTCTCCATTATTTACAGTTAATAAAATGTACAATGGCCATGCTAGATAAGTTGATAGTTTAGTAAATGGCAGACGCTACATCAGTCGAGGTAGAATTCGAAAGATGCGATGCAAGGGATTACGTAACACCTTCGTAACAAGAGAGAGAAAATGAAAAAAATGGCTCCGAATACCTAAACCTGAACTTCCTCTATAATTTCCATTTTTATTTTTTGAATGATGTTTATTTACGTCAATGGCACTTAACGGCATGTCTTACTTATCTGGTTTGACGCTTCTAAATTAACAAAAGCGGTGTTGACAAGCTTCATGTAAAATTAAGACTTGATAATTATGATAGGTGCAAAAAAGCAAGGAAAATTTTATTCACATTTGTCGTTTCTACCTGTTAGTGACAGCCGTCGCCAAATTTTACCTGTAACTCATAAATTGATGTTAATAAATTCTATTTTGCTTTTCAATGCGCTGTGATTCGTATTGATAGAAGTGATTGAGTCGGAAAATAAAATCCTTAAATTAGCATATAACCCTTCTTTTTTTTGAACGCCCATAACGGCGGTTAAAATCATTTCATGTCTGTTTCATGTAGAAAAAATAAAATACGCCTTACTGAATCGCAATCAGCAATTACACATT
The DNA here is from genome assembly GCF_013122585.1 of Styela clava. Lineage (NCBI taxonomy): Eukaryota > Metazoa > Chordata > Ascidiacea > Stolidobranchia > Styelidae > Styela > Styela clava. The sequence goes on from NW_024102828.1 coordinate 1,888,743, forward strand.
TCTATTTATCATTATCAGCGTCAACTAGAAAAGATAATGTATCGCAAAGACGAGAAAAGTCTGGCGGTGTTGATTTCGCTACGGTGATAACGCGCAGAATAATATCGTTTTGACCGCGAAACCTGATGCGCGACCTTAAACGACGCTGTTGCCTAACGCTGGCTACGCCCCTGGAATGCCAACACGGTCAAGGTAATAACGCGTGGAATGAATGCCAAGTCATCGCCTGTTTGAAATAGGCGAGATAAAGAAGAATATCTGAAATTTGTGAAATATATCTTGTTTAATTTTTAATATGTTTTTAATATATGAACAACAAACGTTGAATTTCTCAATCAGAACTCACGCCAACCTATATATATTCCATTCAGTAACATGCAAAAATAATGAATATCAGTTATATTTTTCTGGTATTTGTCAAATACCTGTTGTCCCAATTGTATGAATCATTATGTGTTTCGTGTCAACTACATAAGCATATGATGACATAAAGGCAGAACATAATTTTTTTTTAACTTAATTGCTTACTTTTTTTTTCACGAAGAGGTAAAAAATAGAATTACGATTTTACCAAAATCCCCTTGTACCTGTACCCGAACTATGTTTGATCATTGACAGATATAAGCAATGGCTCAACAATGCCAAGGTCTATGGAAGAAGAATATGAATGCGTCGTTGCGGAATACGAGATGGAACGGAACATTTCAGGTCTGATGTTTTTAACGTATGTAAACTACTTCTCACTTGTGATCTAAAATAATTTCAATTTTGACAACAGAAAGTATTTGCCAATGTAAACGTGCGAAATATTGAAATGTCTGATTTAAATATATAGAATCGAAAACTGATTCTAGAATAGAAGGAGATGAACATCACAAATTAAACTTTGGAACAAATCGATGACTTGCAATATGCGTTAGATAACGTTAGCGATCTTTTTTTGTATTAAAACGGAGAACTTTATTTTTTCTTAGCAACTTCTTTTATTTTATTTTTTTTTTGTTATATTCGCAAATGACACATTATATACAATCAAACGTAGTAGGCCACTGATATGTAAACTATCTAATCTTTGCAGGCCGAAACAACATGTGGTTAGATTCCGTTTCCTACTTCGTACAAATAATGGAGTTTACAATACATTTAGGAATTGACCATGTTTGATAAGTTGATTTTCTACATCCTTTAATCCTTTTCCGGAAGAAGTTGAAACCAAGTGTGATGGTTTCAATCGGTCTCAACGTAATTTCTCCATTATTTACAGTTCATAAAATGTACACTGGCCATGCTAGATAAGTTGATAGTTTAGTAAATGGCAGACGCTACTTCCATCGCAGTAAAATTCGAATGATGCGATTCATTGGATTACGTCATACCTTCCCCCACCTTCGTAACAAGCGAGAGGAAAGTGAAAAAACGGCTCCGAATGCCTGAACTTCCTCTATATTTTTCTTCTTTGAATGACGTATAGATACGTCAATGGCACTTAGCGATGTGTGCCAAATGACGTATATATACGTCCTTGGCACTGACAGAGTGACAGTGTTAAACTGCGCCATCATCGCGCCATTTTATAGGACTGTTTTGAATAGGTGATATAAACACAAATATCTGAAACGTATGAGATATATCTTGTTTAACTTAGATCTTTATTATTTCAATGTCATGCTCCTAAACAAAAAATGTTGAACCTCATTATTCAGAAACCCCAACAGTCTATAAACTGCTATTTAAAGCAGTAACATGCATATATAAATATTAGTTTTATTTTTAGTCACAATTACGCTTTATACGCTACCCCTTGTGCATGAATCAGAGCTCTGTTTGGTCATTTTGTGACAGATAGCAGCAGTGTCTTGTCTAGTGTAGATGAGAGGAAGTCCAGGTCTGGCTAAATTTATTACTACTCCATCAAAAATTCAACATCTTGATATCTTTGATTTAAAATACTTCCAATTTTGGCAACTGAAAGTATTTGCTCATTGAAACGTTCGAAGTGTTGCAGAGTTCGTAGTTAGACCATAACTAGAACTTTTTAAAATCTAATCTTCTAAAATCCCCGCATGATATTGGCAGAAATAATGATTTAAAAGTAGCCTATTACTGTTTGTTTTCTTGCAGAATCTCGCGGGAGTCTTCGGCAGAGGATACGATGCAGAATTTGTAGAATGGACCACATTGATCACGGTATGTTTGTCGATGACAGTGAATTGACTTTAACTCTTCACAAACTTGAGACCAATTTTTGAGAGCACGAAGACATCATGTGAAGGGCATCTTCACCGATTGTCTAGATAAAACAATATAAATGTTTCATAAAATATTAAAGTTATAAAGTATGACATTACAACTTGAATAGGTTACAGTTCTGCTTTTTATGATACCCCTTGTGCCTGCACCAACCTCTTTTTTGTCATTGACAGATAGCAGCAGTGACTCGTCTAGTGAAGAAGAAGGTCAAGGTGTCGTTGCGCAATATAATGACAGCAACATTCCAGGTCTGACTAAATGTATTACTACTCTATCACAAATCCTATTTTATCATAATAAAACCGGAATGTTATGAATCAGTCGAATTTGGGATAGTGTTTTAGCGTCTTTGAAGTACTTCTCACCTATAATCTAAATTCTAAAATAATTCCAATTTCATCAACTGAAAATATTTGTTAATTAAACGTGCGAAATATTGCAGTGTATGATTGGAATGTGTAGAATTTATTGAAATTGAAGAAAATTTACAATATTCTACGATAGGAACTTCACGAAGAAGCGAACAGGGTGACAACCGCGTCTATAATGATGAACATGGCGAAACCAAAGTTGAAGAAGTCGCAGCAGGATCAAGTGGTCAAGCTGACGATCGCATCGTGACTGATGAACGTGGACAAACTTCAGTTAAATACGACGAGGAAGGCGAGAGAATGGAAATTGATTATGTCGATGACGGTAAGTTTTTATTTAGCTTTCATTATTTGATGCACAATTTGTAAATATAATGGATCCAAGCTCGAATATATATATGCCACGAGATTTGCATAACAGTACGCTACTTTGAATCCTTATAAAGAATGTGTTGAAAGATGGAAAAGCATGCATGGTCAGTTTTTTCTTAGTCCCCATCAGTCATATATCGCTTCCACGCACAAGTTGATCACTTACTTGTAATGATGAAATTACATAACCTCAAACAATGAACCTGAAAGCTTTGAATTCAGGCACACCCGATTTGTATAACATCGGCTATTTTTTTCTACAGAAGATCATCCATTCATGACCCCGGGTAAGTGACATCCTTAAATTTGTTCCCGTTTTGCTAATCCCAGACTGACAATAGCCGATAAAATGCTCATTAACGGTTTTAAACAATAATTAATTTGAACCATTCATATCCCATACACAATAATACCGACAGTAAATTGGCCATAATAGCGCTCTAGCGTTAGACCAAATTACGACTGACGGGCCGGATTTACCATTGAAAATATAGATACAAATAACGTCACAATGGCCCAGATTGTCAAATTGCGCTTATTATTATATAAATGTTAATTAGGCCTAGCTGTTGTAAATGAACTGTTTTTCATTCATAATCATATTTTGAGTTTGGAGCCTCCTGTCCAGGGCAATAAATCAAATCCATTATCTTACTCAGAAATGTAATTGCCCGCCCCTGCGTTTGTAGGCGTCGTAGGTTATATCGATCAATGTCCTACCTCGATGGCACAACTTCACTTATGTCGTAATGGGTTAGACATCGCCGATCCATACATACACAAATTATTACTTTTTACCACACAACACTTTCTTATATGACAATGACGACTTTTATAGTCTTTTGTTTTAAGTAAATGTGCTAAAATAGAAATTGACTCCTGACATAACTGTTGAAATACATTCAGACGAAGAAGATAATGATGATACTTTGCATGATAATCGTCAGCAACCTCGAGGTAAGACTTCCATTAGCCAATTCGTAAGAAAATCAAATTTTATTTCGGAATTCAAATAAATTTTTCAAGTGCGATCAATAAACCCCCGAGTCAATAGAAAATTTATTAATGTAAAAGAAATATTTGAACATTCAGAATTGTAGAAGAAGTATTAAAAATTCAGTATTGTAAAAGTTTGAATATCGCAGAGAAATTATTAATATAATTTAACGTTATTGAAAAACAGATTTACAGCAATCCATAACAATTCATTGATTTTAGAATGCTTTAAAGCGACAAGGATTTGTCGATTTTATATTCGTTTAATTGTATCCATCATACCCATTCGTCAGGCTTGGCATAAATTAGCACAAAGTTATTAGATTTTTTTTTGTGTGCTGTTGTAGGTCCCGGACGTGAAGGACCGCAGGTTGAAGAACCACATGGCGACGAACAAGAAAATAAAGAGGAAGATGAAGGTGTTGTCGTCACTGTGGTTCGAGATGACGACGACGAACATCAAAGAAAGGCGTTCAAGTCCAGGGAAGAGGAAAAAAAGAAGTAATGAATAATTGAATGAATTTTCAATTACATATCATCTTATTGGAAATTTTAGTTATCAAATATACGTGTTTGAACTAGCAATGATAGAATGAATTTTAAATAACATATCGTTGTACATAATTTTAGGTTTTGAATATACGCGTTGATATGATCGAATGAATTATATATCATCTTATTGAAATTTTGGGTTGTTGAATATACGCTTCAAACTAGCAAAATATAATCATCCTATAATAATAAATTTGTATAATTTATTGAATGGAAATATTCAGGTTAACTCAGGTAAACAGTAAAGGTGGAATTACAAAGATAGAGATCCAAGAGTTAGCTTTTGGAAATTGTGGTGGAGTTAATAAGGCGCGCTTCCAGTAACGGCAGAGAGTGATATAGGTTTATCATAGGGCGAATAATTTATCAGCTCGCATGCAAAAGTTAAAAAATATTTAAAGGTTTTGTACACGGTTTTGAAATAATACCTGGCACAAAGATGGATTTCATTCAAGCTGCCGCTAGATAATCTGGCTCCAAACGTCCTCACCAAAACCGACAGGTACATTGAACAACTGTGTTTAGAAACTAAGTCATCTAAGTCACCATCACAAAAAAGGGGGGATGATAAAAACAATGCTCAAATATAAAGATAGAAAGGCCGAGACGAGATATTTTATCCCCGGTTTTCCGAAACCCCATTCTGAACAAAGCGAAAGTATGCTGAACATAGCTGTATAAAATAGATTCAATAAACAAAAATATATAAACCTTGTGAGATATATTTAATTGAATACTTGACCGTATTTGTTTCCTCTATCATCGACTTCCTTGCTTACATAATAAGCATAATTATCTTTTCAATAGTTTTAGTTTATTTGTGGTAATCAAATATGTCCATATATTTGGGCGTAGCTCTCTTGTTATTAACGATGTTACTTTATTACTACAGCTGCACTTCCGTTCAGAGGTGAGTGTTTGTAATATATAATCTGAATGTAATATTGCCTTACTTACGTAGATACGGCACTGCTTAGTCGGGTAAGGAAATTGATTTTGTACTTTACCACGTTAAAATTTATTAAACAGTCCTATAGCACTGAAAAGGTCGGGTCCACCGACTCCCGACAGTATGAACTTAATGTACTCAAAGTCTCGCGACAAACGAACTTTTGGTGAATGTTTACCGCGAATTTTTTCTGCATATCCCCAGGACAAATGCAGTGTTATATCTCTCGTTGTAGTACTTCCTGTTCCACGTTGACCCCTCACCTTACAAAAAGCAACAACAAACTTATTCTGTATATTTATAATAGTATTTTATAAAATTAATATCACACAAAAATCAAAAATATGAAATTAAAATCGAAAAATTAAAACAAAACAGAATCACATGGTTGGTTTGTCATACAAATGGAGTCGCCGCGACTAGATTGTCAGTGGTTTCCAAAAGTGGATTTACCGGGACAAATTAGAAGCAGAAGAACATTCGAGGACGGGAAAGGGGAGCGCCTGCAAGGAGCTGATACCGGTACCGATAATAAGATACCGTTATAATTGAATTGTTACGTCATATACACGGGCTAGAACTATGATAATGACGTAACAACCGGCAGTATCTAGAACGCAAAAACATAAAGGGTTGAACTGTTTCACAAGTCCGGGAGGCCATACTAAATTGTTTCGAGGAGCGTAATTCGCCCGTGGGAAGCATTTTGGGAAAAACGGTTGAGTCTGTATTGACTGGCGAATGACATCGTCCAAATGGAACAGATGGGGGGAGAGGCGGAAATAATTTGGGGACCTTGTGATAATTCGCATATGGAACAACTCGTTTGTTCAAAGCTAGGTCATGCGTACTCAGTTAAACGAAGCGAGCAACCAAAATGCCAGAAGCTCATTAAAACATACGGACGTAATGTGGATTGTTAGTATCGAGGTAGCCAACTTTACCAAAATTGGGAAAAGATTGAAATTAAATTGTCTTGAAACACCATAATATCATATATAGAAGATCTTTTGCTATGTCAGTAAGAATGTTCTCTTGATGCATCTGCAAAACGGGTAAATAAGGGATCGAGCAAAAAAAATACGTATCCCTGACCAATCATAATAGCGTTATTGCTGAAATTCATATCAAATGAAAGAAAACGTATTTTAACGTATACCGTACAGGAAGTCCCAAACTTGAGAGTTTATTGCCGGGTATTAAACTTTGTTTGGAAAAATTACCGTGAATTTTGAGGCATTCGTTTGAAAAAGAAGCGATTGAGCAGAGCGAAAATGAAAAAGAATTCTGTTGAGACACTGGAGTTGATGAATAATTTATCTTGAATTTCGTCATTTGGAGTTGTTTCGTTGGGTTGATCATACATTTTTATAACACTTGAAAAACTAAAGGCTGTAATAAAACACCATGATGTTAGAAACCTGACGTCATAATACCCGTTTCCGGTCACGAGAGGGGGGCAAATACTGACAAATAAGACATTACTGATAATTTCATAGTTAAAACCCCCAGGATTGCTCTTGAACTGAGGCATGCCTCATAATTATAAATTGTCTAGAAATGGGCAGAGGAATAGCGTGGAAAAACTTCACAACTGCGAAAACGTCATAATTGCGCAAAAATGTAATTTCAATAATAAAATTAAAATATACAATGACTATACGAATTACCAGAATTTAACTAGTAACAAAACAAATCGTGCTGCATTTTCACAATTATCTCCCCATTTAAGGCCCCATTTAAAAGTAATGCCAAAATAGATAGGGTACAAATTTTAATAACTGTCCCATTTTTTGCAAGGTTGGCAAAGGCAAGATCCCTATGACCAATTGAAAACAAGGAAAAGGGCGGATAATATGCCACTGAAAGTTCTGTTTGAATTTTTGAAAGTCGATACTGGACTGGGTGAATTTCAAGACTATACTTTAGGGCAGGGATACTCAACTGGCGGGCCGAATCCGGACCTTCCGAGTATTCGATTCGGACCGTACTTAATTTCTTATTTCAGATCAGGGGTGTGCAACAGGCGGCCCGCGGGCATAACCCGGCCCGCCAAGACAATAAGTTTGGCCCTTGTCAACACTCCGATATTTTCCTACCAAGCATCAAATTCTAACCTGACAGTTTATGTTTAAAAAAGCGCACACACGGGTTAAAATCCATAATTTTAAGTCTTTCGTCTTTTTGCCTTTGTTACTGTAAGACTTTTTGTGGTGAGAATTTTTTAATTCATTGTGTACCCGAAGGAAATTGAATTTTTTGAATGGCCCGGCTAGATGTCAGAAGTTTGTTATATAGCCCGCCGACAAAAAATGTTGCACACTCCTGTTTTAGATCATTGGCCCCACTTTGGATATGTGAAGGCTTTATTTATGACTTTATAGTTTTAATGGTTATTTTATAATTTGCTCATATTTGCACTTGACTATTTATAAAAATGACTGTGACGAAATAATAAACAATGAGAATAGCGCTATCTCGATTGGCGAAAAATCATTAGCCGGCCAAAATAGTGAGCGTTCAAAGATGTCGAAATAGAATAGACTCAAGTTATTTTAAAGTTTTGTTTACAGATCTTTGGTAAAACAGTTGAGAAGACCTGCTGTACTATATTGTAAAGGAAACAGTTAATTGTATGAGGTTATGTATATTCGACGGCCATGCGTAACTGAAGAAAAATTAAACAATATTGAGTAATATAAAAATTCTAATTAAATGGAACTATTACATAATAATATATGATTTGGAACGAGTAATTATGACATCATTATTCATTTATGACGTCATTATTGTTTGATTCACCAGTGTTTCAATAGAAACAAATCAATAATTTGATGAAGATTTCGTCACTTTTAGAAAAAATGTAAATCGATCAAGATTTCATTGTCTTTCGTTTTTTTATATTCGTTAAAGAGTAATAATGGGCATGCCTGGGCATTTATAATCACTGAAAAACGCAAAGGGTTTAGGTTTAGAGAACTGGGTGTTTTACGACTAAAATTTCTTGTTTTTGTAATTGTTAAAGTTCTATATTTTTCGCTTATGCTGGGGCTGGGTGTAAAACTTGATAAGTGTTCATGTGTGGCGGATTTAAGATTGGGAACACTTTGTATGGCATTCATATAATAGTGGGTCAGAGCGTTGTTCGTCATTGATGAATGGAAATATTCTAAAATCCAGGAAATAAAACCTCTTTTGGTTCTTAACATCGTTTTTCAGTAATTTTTAGGACTTCAATTTGAGAATAGGGACATTTATTATTACATTCGAATGATTGCGGCTACTAGACCAAAACCTTATTCGTAGAAAATTAGTGAACATGTTTAAAAGCCATAGACAAAACACTTCTATTTATCTTATTTAAATTACTTTTTCCTATTTTACAGCGTTTTTCAGAAATTACCAATACCCTATTTAAAAATAGGAACAAATTAAGCCATAGCAGCCGTCTATTTCCATGTATACTTTTATGTATTTTTCCAGCATTTTTCAGTGATTACAAAGAACCGGTTTTGGAAATGGGAACACTTTTTATGACATCCGTATTATCGTAGGTTTACAGTTTTTCTAAAAGTGACGATTCATGGTTCGATCACCAAACTCGACAAGTATCTTCTTCATTTGGATACATGTTGTCTGTTCCTTTGCTGCAACTGTAAGCATCGCCGAATTTGTCGAAGTTGGAGAGAGATCCGATAACCCTGTCGATATCAAAAAACATCGTATGAGCAGCAGTTTACCACTGTTTCTGATACATTCTCATGGATCTAATTTTTTGCGAGTTTTTGCACGTTTTAGCTAGATTTTTTATTGCTTATTTACGGGTTTTGCACGGTTTTGAATTATAATATATTGTAACTCTCCGTAAATTCGTAAAGTTATTCAGTGGTATTTAAAAAATGGAATTCTCAACTAACTGTCGATGACCCTGTCAATATAAAAAGTTCAATCAATCGGATCAACTTGTGTCCTTTCTCCTCTATCAGTGTTTAATCATTCTTGAGAATCATGAGCTTGTTCAGGGCTCTTCAAACTTGGGGTACTGACCCCCCATTGGGTTGCAAAAGGGCTCAACAGGGGTCTTGGTAAAATAATTTCCGACCCTTACTTGTATTTAAACAAAATATTGATCAAATTTTGAAGATTTGGAACCATTACTGAGACCCATCATCACCGAAACTGAACCGAAATTCAATCTCTTGTGCGAGAATATGCAAGCTCATCTGTCTCATTGAAGGCCTTGTTAATTTTATTCTAGTTTTCAAGAGTCACGACAACATTTGGCCGTGTCAAGTAAGTCACGATGAAAAAAGTTTGAAGGACACTGAACTTGAACTCTTTATGTCTATATAAAAATGCTCTTGCATAGAGGGAATTGCCTTTATTATATTTACCTATAAATTCCAGGGCTAAGCGAGTTCGTTGCAGCCAATCTTGTCGCATACTCCGGCCTGTACACACCACACCAAACCTGAAAAACATTACACACCGGCATTAAAACCGGGCATTTTCGAATACCTGATGGTTTCGAATATTTTTTTTAAAAATCGAATCTCGAGTACTTTAAAAAAAATCAATTGTATTTGACTTCTTATTGTGATGGGTCCTCCAGGCACATAATATGACTCTTCATAAGTACTCGACATTATCAAATAAATACAAAGCATATTATGTGACCTGGTCATATATGATTTTAGTACAAAGTGCAGTTTTTTATATAATTATTAACATTATCCATTTAAAATGATGCCTATATTTTGCGTTGGCTAATAAATAATTTATTAATTTTTAGAGTCCTGCTCTGTTGGTAAGTTTTTAAAAATATGTAAAACGTGAACAAGTAACATCATTGTACGCCAATATGCAATTTACATTATTATTTGCAGATATGATATATAAGTCAGATTGTCTCTCTATATTTTACAATTTTTGAATAATACATATTGTCTAACTGCACCGTTTTCTATGATTTTTCATGAGCACCCGACATTATCAAATACGTACAAAGCATATTATGTGATCTGGTCACACATGCTCTTGACATTAGGTACAGTTGTTTAAGTAATTAGTAGCATTATATCTTAACTTGATGATTTTATATTGCTTTGGTTAACTACATTGCACGCAAATATGCGATTTGCGGTTTGGTGTGTCAGTGTGTTCTTAACTTTTTATAAACTTTAATGAAAGTTGTAGGTTAGACAAGTGAATATTTGATTTTAAATTCACTCTTTCGATATTAAGTCGTAGTCGTAACGTAATTTGAATTCTCAGTATTTAAATTATGTTAACTGTCGAGATTCCAAATTCCATAAAATTATTTGAAGATATTGGCAATTTGAAGGTATTCGCAAAAGATTCCGAATATGAAATGGAAAATGGATTGATATTAACTTTAGTTATTAACATAAGGTCCATGCTGAGTGGTTTGTAATGTGCTACTGATATAGTGATTTGAAATTGTAATAAAATGAAGATTTGATAAATATCAATTATTTATCTTTCTAGATTACACCAAATTTTCAGGAAGTAAAGCTGAACCAATTAGAGGTAAGCCTTTTAAAATATCGATAATTAAACTAGAAACTACTACATTTTATGCCCTTATGACTTTACGGTAGTTATATATAATGTTGTTTGAGATATCTTGTGAGATATATAAGTATGGTCATTTTTCCCACTGATATTCCGTTGGTCATAAGCCCCAACAGTTTAAACACATCATGAAATTGACACATATACAGATAACAAAAACAATTATTTTTAGTCAACATAACTTTGAAAATATTAGTAACTCTCTTACCTTGTCTCCGACCAATGCTAAATACTTCTAGAGGTTCATATTTATGGGTGACTGAAGTGAAGCTTCTGCAGATAAATCGTTGCTTAACATCAACTGTAATTATGAACCAACCTAAAAATTAAATCTTTTTAGAAATCTTTGAAAAACTAAGATTTTAAAATATTAGTTATATTATAACAGATACCAGTACCAACAGTGCAAGTTAAATTTTTCTGCAGTTCGGAGCCGTGCTACCCCATTATTTGTGACTGTACCTCAGGAATATTTTATTACAACTCTCTTGTTGCTTTATTCCGATATTTTTTTATTGGTAGATAGCAGCAGTGAGTCGTCTTTGACTGACAATGAAAAAGGTATGTAAAGTTTTTGGTTTCATCATACATAAAGGTCTATAAACTTTTTTGGCTACCGCTGTTCAGGGAGTAGTAAAACAATCAAGAACTCACCCAAATATCGAAAATCAAAATTAAGATAAAAAAAAATTAAAACAATTCTATTCGAATCCTATTGTTATGGGGTCTCTGCGAATATTCTCCATCCGTTGAACTAGATAATACTATACTAATAATTCAATAACTATTTTTAATGGAAAGTAGTTTGCTTTTTGAAGTACTAATCACTGCAATTTTTCTGTTGCTTTATTTGAAATATTATTTTTTTTGGTAGATAGCAGCAGTGAGTCATCTGACGAAGAACGTGGAGGCGTCGTTGCGGAAAACATTCCAGGTGTGGCCAACTAGATTATTATATAATAATTCAATAACTAAAAATATTTGGACAGAGATCGTTTAGAACAGCGGTTCCCAAACTTTGTTCGTGTGGCGTCAATTTATCAGGATATTAACTCATGGCGCACTTACACGAAAAAATGGTGCTTTTTAATAAAACTCAATTTTGTGATGGTAAATGTGTACTTTATGCCTTTTATTAAAGTTTATCTAAACATGTATGCCTACCGAATAACGGCGAAAGGTAAACTCTTTTCTTTGCTTGACTCGCTGCGGCCCTTTGAGAACCACTGGTTTAGAATATCAATCACCACCTAGCCATGAGACGGCGCGGAACACCACCACCATTGCGATTACCATTATCCTTGTAGACTAGAGGGTTTGTTTCATACTCAGAATGTTTAGAATTGCAAACATGATTCAGACACAACCAGCAAGCAGTGATTTATGTAATGGCGTAAGTGTGCATTTTTTCTCCGACAACGTTTCAATAATTTCGGTACCCTTGGCATTCTGATACCGATTGTATGAATCCTACTTCATTGCGCGACATTTTATATCTATTCCAACCCAGAATAGTAGACGAACAAGTGTGGCGGGTACTTTTCTTGCATTTTGAAAAACACCAAGATGACTAGTCATCTTTTTCACTATAGAAGGAAGAGGATCAAGTTATCAGACTAGCAATCGTATCATGACTGATAAGCATGGACAAACATCAGTTAAATACGACGAGGAAGACGAGAGAATGGAAATTGATTATGTCGATGACGGTAAGTTTTTATTTAGTTTTCATTATTCGATGCAAAATTTGTAAATATAACTGATCCAAGCTCGAATATATATATGCCACGAGATTTGCATAACAGTACCGGTACCCAGTACTTTGAATCCTTATAAAGAATGTGTTAAAAGATGGAAAAGCATGGTCAGTTTTTTCTTAGTCCCCATCAGTCATATATCGCTTCCACGCACAAGTTGATCACTCACTTGTAATGATGAAATTACATAACCTCAAACAATAACCTGGGTGCTTTGAATTCAGGCACACCCGATTTGTATAACATCGGCTATTTTTTTCTACAGAAGATCATCCATTCATGACCCCGGGTAAGTGACATCCTTAAATTTGTTCCCGTTTTGCTAATCCCAGACTGACAATAGCCGATAAAATGCTTATTAACGGTTTTAAACAATAATTAATTTGAACCATTCATATCCCATACACAATAATACCGACAGTAAATTGGCCATAATAGCGCTCTAGCGTTAGACCAAATTACGACTGACGGGCCGGATTTACCATTGAAAATATAGATACAAATAACGTCACAATGGCCCAGATTGTCAAATTGCGCTTATTATTATATAAATGTTAATTAGGCCTAGCTGTTGTAAATAAACTGTTTTTCATTCATAACCATATTTTGAGTTTGGAGCCTCCTGTCCAGTGCAATAAATCAAATCCATTATCTTACTCAGAAATGTAATTGCCCGCCCCTGCGTTTGTAGGCGTCGTAGGTTATATAGATCAATGTCCTACCTCGATGGTACAACTTCACTTATGTCGTAATGGGTTAGACATCGCCGATCCATACATACACAAATTATTCCTTTTTACCACACAACACTTTCTTTTATGACAATGACGACTTTTATAGTCTTTTGTTTTAAGTAAATGTGCTAAAATAGAAATTGACTCCTGACATAACTGTTGAAATACATTCAGGCGAAGAAGATAATGATGATACTTCGCATGATAATTGTCAGCAACCTCGAGGTAAGACTTCCATTAGCCAATTCGGAAGAAAATCAAATTTTTTTTCGGAATTCAAATAAATTTTTCAAGTGCGATCAATAAACCCCCGACTCAATAGAAAATTTATTAGTGTAAAAGAAATATTTGAACATTCAGAATTGTAGAAGAAGTATTAAAAATTCAGTATTGTAAAAGTTTGAATATCGCAGAGAAATTATTAATATGATTTACGTTTATTAATCTTATTCTCTTGATTGATGCACGGATATGTAAATTGAAAAACAGAGTTACAGCAGTTCATAACATTTCATTTATTTTAGAATGCTTTAAAGCGACAAGCATTAGTTCGATTTTATATTCATTTAATTGTATCCATCATACCCATTCGTCAGGCTTGGCATAAATTAGCACAAAGTTATTAAAAATTTTTTGTGTGCTGTTGTAGGTCCCGGACGTGAAGGACCGCAGGTTGAAGGACCACATGGCGACGAACAAGAAAATAAAGAGGAAGATGAAGGTACTGTCGTCACTGTGGTTCGAGATGACGACGACGAACATCAAAGAAAGGCGTTCAAGTCCAGGGAAGAGGAAAAAAAGAAGTAATCAACGATTGAATGAATTTTCAATTACATATCATCTTATTGAAATTTTTAGTTATCAAATATACGTGTTTAAACTAGCAATGATAGAATGAATTTTGAATAACATATTGTTGTACATAATTTTAGGTTTTGAATATATACGCGTTGATATGATTGAATGAATTATATATCATCTTATTGAAATTTTGGGTTATTAAATATACGCTTCAAACTAGCAAAATATAATCATCCTATAATAATAAATTTGTATAATTTATTGAATGGATATATTCAGGTTAACTCAGGTAAACAGTAAAGGTGGAATTACAAAGATAGAGATCCAAGAGTTAGCTTTTGGAAATTGTGGTTGAGTTAATAAGACGCGCTTCTAGTAACGGCAGAGGGTGATATAGGTTTATCATAGGGCGAATAATTTATCAGCTCGCATAAAAAAGTTAAAAAATATTTAAAGGTTTTGTACACGGTTTTAAAATATTACCTGGCACAAAGATGGATTTCATTCAAGCTGCCGCTAGATAATCTGGCTCCAAACGTCCTCACCAAAACCGACAGGTACATTGAACAACTGTGTTTAGAAACTAAGTCATCTAAGTCACCATCACAAAAAAGGGGGGATGAAAAAAACAATGCTCAAATATATAGATAGAAAGGCCGAGACGAGATATTTTAACCCCGGTTTTCCGAAACCCCATTCTGAACAAAGCGAAAGTATGCTGAACATAGCTGTATAAAATAGATTCAATAAACAAAAATATATAAACCTTGTGAGATATATTTAATTAAATACTTGACCGCATTTGTTTCCTCGAGCATCGACTTCCTTACATAATTAGCTAATCGGCGAGATGCAAAATGTGACGTAACAATAGACGTTTAGCAGCCATTCGGGCACTTTTGTAAATAGACAGATTTTTAGGCATGGTTGTCAACATTAGCTCGTTATTCAGTTTTGGCAAGTTTTTTGTTTGTTTTTACTTGTGTTTCGGAAGTTCCAGTACAAATCAAATACCTCTATGACCATTTTGTCTTCTCAGTAGTTTTAGTTTAGTTGTAGTAATCAAAAATCAAAGAGCTGACACATTGAGCGAGATTTATATTATTCATGAAAAGTGAAAAAAGTAACATCAAAATCATTCTGGTCAGAGTGGTTTGCAGGTATCTGGACTGAATGGATTTATAGATGAATAAATAGTTGATATTAATTGATGTTACCTTATTACTACAGCTGCACTTCCGTTTAGAGGTGAGTGTTTGTAATATACAATCTGAATGTAATATTGCTTTACTTACGTAGATACGGCACTGCTTAGTCGGGTAAGAAAATTGATACTTTAGAAAATTTGTACTTTACCACGTTACAAAAATTTTAACAGTCCTATAGCACTGAAAAGGTCGGGTCCAACGACTCCCGACAGTATGAACTTAATGTACTCAAAGTCTCGTGACAAACGGACTTTTGGTGAATGTTTACCGCGAATTTTTTCTGCATATCCCCAGGACAAATGCAGTGTTATATCTCTTGTTGTAGTACTTCCTTCCACGTTGACCCCTCATCTTACAAAAAGCAACAACGAACTCATTCTGTATATCTATAATGGTATTTTATAAAATTAATGTCACACAACAATCAAAAATATGAAATAAAAATTTAAAAAATTAAATCAAAACAGAATCACATGGTTGGTTTGTCATACAAAGGGAGTCGCCGCGACTAGATTGTCAGTGGTTTCCAAAAGTTGATTTACCGGGACAAATTAGAAGCAGAAGAACATTCGAGGACGGGAAAGGGGAGCGCCTGCAAGGAGATGATACCGGTACCGATAATAAGATACCGTTATAATTGAATTGTTACGTTATATACACGTGCTAGAACTATGATAATGACGTAACAACCGGCAGTATCTAGAACGCAAAAACATAAAGGGTTGAACTGTTTCACTCGAGTTCGGGTGGCCATACTAAATTGTTTCGAGGGGCGTAATTCGCCCGTGGGAAGCATTTTGGGGAAAACGGTTGAGTCTATATTGACTGGCGGTCGTTTTACAAGGGGAAATGCCGTGACAAGATTGACCTATGTGCTGAGAATAGTACAGATGGGCTACATGAGTAAGCAATTTGGGGACATTGTGATAATTGGCATAAGAAACAACCCGTTTGCTCAAAGCTATGTCATGTGTAATCATTCAGAAGTACAACAACTCAGCTCCGAGGGCGCTCCAGAAATATGAACATCAAGATGTCGCACAACCTGAATCATAACCGTACACACATATACTATGTTCAGGTTGTGCGCCATCTTGGTGCACATACTTCTAGAGATTCGCTCCAAATGCCAAAAAAGTGGATAAAATATGCAGACGTAATGTGGATTTTCAGTAGCGGAGGAGACAGCTTTGCCTTCACTTGTAGAGATTGAAATTAAATTTGCTTTGCCTTTTGCTATGTCAGTGAGAATAATTGCTTCAAAGAAATAGCATAGAAAAAAATTAATAAGAAATGTCACAACTACGCAAAAATGTCATTTCAAGGACAAAATTAAAATATACAATGACCATACGAATTACATAAAATAAAACTAGTAACGAGCAAAAATAAATCGTGCCGCATTTTGAAAATTATCCTCATATTCAAGGCGCCGTTTAAAATTAATGCCGAAATTTGATGGGCTACATTTCCAATTTTATGCAAAGGAAAAACCCCGTTTGCTCAATTAAAAAAGGACGGATAGAATACCACTCAAAGTTATGTGTAAACTCAATTTCAAGACTATACTGTAAGGCAGGGTTACTCAACTGGCGCGCAGGGCTACTGCTGGCTAACCGCGTTACCTTGCAAGTTATTCGAGGCGCACCTTAGTCTTTATTTTAAATCATCGGCCCCACTTAGGACATGTGAAGGTTTCCTTTTATTAAATGACTTTACAGTTTTAAAGTTTATTTTATAATTTGCTCATTTTTTTACTTGACCATTTATGAAAGTACTTTGAAGCCATATTAAACAATGCGAATAGCGCCATTTGAGTAGCTAATAAACTAATTATTCAGCCGAAGAAGTGCGCGTTTGAAAGATTTTAAAAAAAATCTTTAAAAAGACCGGACCCCAGTAATATTGAAGTTTTGTTTACAGATCTATGTTAAAATAGTTGAGAAGCCCAGTTGTACTATATTGTAAAGAAAATAGATAATTTCATGAGGTTATGTGTATCTGACGGCCATGCGTAACTAAAGAAAAATTAAACAATATTGAGTAATATAAAAATTTTAATTAAATGGAACTATTACATAATAATATATGATTTGGAACGAGTAATTATGACATCATTATTCATTTATGACATCATTATTGTTTGATTCACCAGTGTTTCAATAGAAACAAATCAATAATTTGATGAAGATGTCGTCACTTTCAGAAAAAATGTAAATCGATCTATATTTCATAGTCTTTCGTTTTTTTATAGTCGTTACAGAGTAATAATAGGCATACCTGGGCAGTTATAATCACTAAAAAACGCAAAGGGTTGAGGTTTAGGCTTTTATGACATGCGGATGATAGTGGATCGGAGCGTCATTGGTGGATGGAAATATTCTAAAATCCAGGAAATCAAACTCATTTCGGTTCTTATCATAGTCTTTCAGTGATTTTTAGGACCTCAGTATGAGAATGGGGACACTTATTATGACATTCAAATAATTGCGGCTAGTAGACCAAAACCACATTCATAAAAAATAAGTAAACATGTTTAAATAGAAAAAAACACTTCTATCTATCTTATTTAATTTCTAATACCCGAATTTGAGATCGTGTGATTACAGTTTTTCCAAAAGACGATTCATAGTTTGATCACCAAACTCGACAAGTGTCTTCTTCATTTGGATACATGTTATCTGTTCCTTTGCTGCAACTGTAGGCTTCACCGAATTTGTCGAAGTTGGAAAGAGATCCGATAACCCTGTCAATATAAAACGTTTAATCATTCTTGTGAATCAATAACTTTTGCAGGGCTCTTCAAACGGTACTCCCGTAGTGTATCTAACAGGTTAGGGTTGGGGCATAATTTTTTCTCGATTTTTCCTTATTTTAACTTTATTACGAGCTAAGAGAATGCCTGTGTTAGCCAAATGAATATACCCCTGCTCATAGGATTCAGTCCCTTTACACAACTTGATGTAAAATAGGCGAACAAAATCAGTTACCTCCATATTGGTACATACGCGTATTCTTCTGGAGCGCCCTCCAAACTGGGGGTTCCGACCCGCCGTAGTTTGAGGGAGGGCTCATTAGTGGTCGCGCTAAAATATTCAACTTGTGTTGAAACAAATTTTAATGATTTGGAACCACCATCACCGAAATAAAGCCAAGTTTCGATCTCTCTTCGATGCAAGCACATCAGTCTCATTGAAGGCGTTGTTAATTTATTCTAGTTCCCGAGGGTCACGGAAACATTTTCCCATGTCAAGTAAAGTCAAGATGAAAAAAGTTTGAAGGTCACTGAACTTGAACTCTTTATACTCTTTACTGGGTTTTTAAAAATTTTCTTTAGATTTATATTAACCTGTATATTACAACCACTGTGAATTCAGCGGAATTTCAGCGGGAAAATATTCTGCAGTTTTCAACCGGTTCCCATGCGGAAAATAATCTCTCATTACAATATTTATAAGGGATAAATGGATCCCATTTGAAATAATAAGTTCCGAAGGAAACAACTCAGACCAAAATATAAGTTTAAGCACATTTAGCTGGTAGTGGTCATAACAACATACATAAATGTATATCACATAAAACAGAAAAACTAAATTGTATTAGAATATATTTGTAGAATGAAAAAAAATACAAAATAAAAATAGGCTACATTTGATGGGAACACAAAAATATCGGAAAATATTTTTTTCAATGTTACATGCAAACTCTAGGGTTCGAGACCAAATGCGAATATGATCCGCAAAGTTCCGATCATTTTTAACAGTAATTTTGAATAGTCCCAATAGTGATAAGAATTATATATAAAAGTTGAAAGGAACAAAGCGGGACTTTAGAATTTATTGGGTTTCAAATACAGGCGAAAAACAAGATTTTCTGAAATTTGATGCGTACTCGATATATCGAGGCCGAATTCGAATATGTTGCTTTATATGCAGACAACTTTTGACAACGATTTCGATCACATGTACAAGTCAAGTGTCTAACACTAGAGTATGATTAACAGCGGAACAAAACTTAACAAAATATGGCCCTTCAAAAATTGACGAAAAATCAGATTTTCCTATATTTCGTACGAACTCAATGATTCGATGCCGAATTCGAATATGATCCGCAAAGTGCCGACAATTTTAAACAGTAATTTTGAATAGTACCAATAGTGACAAGTATTATATATAAAAATTGAAGGGAACAAAGCGGGACTTTATGATTATGGGGGCTTCAAATACAGGCCAAAAACAAGATTTTCTGAAATTTGATGCGTACTCAACATACCGATGCCGAATTCGAATATGATCCGCAAAGTGCCGACAATTTTTAACAGTAATTTTGAATAGTACAAATAGTGATAAGTATTATATATAAAAGTTGAAAGAAACAAAGCGGGACTTTATGCTTTATGGGGCTTCAAATACAGGCCAAAAACAAGATTTTCTGAAATTTGATGCGTACTCGATATATCGAGGCCGACTTCGAATATGTTGCTTTATATGCCGACAACTTTAGACAACGATTTCGATCACATGTACAAGTCAAGTGTGTAACACCAAAGTATGATCAACATCAGAACAAAACTTAACAAAATATGGACCTTCAAAAATTGACAAAAAATCAGAATTTGCTATATTTCGCGCGAACCCAATGATTCGATGCCGAATTCCAATATGATCCGCAAAGTGCCGACAACTTTTAACAGTAATTTTGAATAGTACCAATAGTGAAAAGTATTATATATAAAAGTTGAAGGGAACAAAGCGGGACTTTTTGATTTATGGGGCTCCAAATAAAGGCAAAAAACAAGATTTTCTGAAATTTGATGCGTACTCGATATATCGAGGCCGAATTCGAATATGATCCGCAAAGTGCCGACAATTTTTACAGTGGCAATGATGATTTGCGATTTCGTGAACTGATGATTTTATGTCATCTACGAATGGTTATGTGGCAGTGTATCTACGTTGAAATATATATAATTCAGACTCTTTTCATATTGTTGCGAACCCCCTGTGCAGCCGTCACGGACCTCCAGGGGTCCGCGGACCCCAGTTTGGGAAACGCTGGGTTAGGGTATTGCCTGCACCCTATTCTGCATCATATTCCCTAGAAACTAACTGACCAACCCTGAACCAGATCAGAGAAAATAAGTAGTGTAAAATAAGCATAAAAAGTGTGAATAAGAAGGTTTTTCAGGTCAAATGTCAATTTTAGTTGAGTAGGTCTCACCTGCGCCATACTGAGAAAGAACAATTGGTCTTGTGTGAATTCTTGTAACCCTGGCAACAGAAGATCTGCATCGTTCTGTTGTATCCATGTCTGGTAAGCCTGAGAGATTAGAAAAGCAAAATGAATTTGAGGTAATAGTACCTTGCTACAATTTTATGAATCAACTCATCCTATAATGAGCGTAAGAGAGTTCAGCATCCAAGCGAAATTAATGTATATATATATAGGGTGGACCAGAAGTAGAATAACAGTTATCCATAGTTATTAATTTAATAACTGTATACTTACTTTTAGGCCACCCTGTATATATATGATTACATGGAACCTCATAATATTACCTTAAAATACGTAATATACAATATTAAACGTTGTCATATTATTACATAAAAAACAATATAAGTTATGAACCCACGTCATAATACAACATAGTTATACGTAACAATCGTGATTAATTTTTGTCATATTATTACTTAGAAATACGTAATATACGTACGTCAATCCTCGTCATATCTATAAATGCATAATATTCATAATCAATTCACGTCATAATTTCAGGTAGAAATACATAATATGCGTCATCAACCACGTCATAATAATATTACACAGAAATGCATGAAATACGTCATCAACTTACGTTACAATCATACATGCAAATGCATAATATACGTCAATAACTTATTTCGGTGTCCCAGGAGTATGTGCACTAAGATGTCGCACAACCTGAATCCTAACCGGTACACATATAACTGTGTTGAGGCTGTGCGACATCTTTTTATAGATACTTCTGGAGCTCCCTCATTTCGTCATGTAAAAAGTCACAAATAATTCAAACACAAATTATTTATACATTGGGATACGACTTCCTGTCAGAAGAAGTCGTAACGACCACAAGTTTTTCTATTTTTACATCAAAGTCAATGCCCAACTTCATACGGTACGTGTACTTCCATTTGATAGGATTTATGTATTTATCCTAGGGGAGAAGAAATTCGATAAGATGGCCTTCCCATTTAGTGGAGTACGACCTGTCGTCCGGTTACCAGTTCACGTCGGGTACCGCTATTTCTTTAGCCAGTTTAAGGAGGTGCTCTATTGCTACCGTTGCTAACCAACTTCTCACCCCCGTTCTCACATCGCCCTATGCCACAGTTGAAATATTGATCCATTCTTAATTACATTAAAAGGCAACATTTTTTTTAGCAATAACCAATAGTGTTCTATACAAGGATGATAGTGTTACTTTAATCATACTTCTGTTGAGATTTGTATGACGTTAGCTAACCAGTCAAGAAGAAGGCATTTACCAACAACAAATTTTAAGAATTATCAATAAAAATAATAACATTTATTTTGAAAAAGCATATTTTTTAAATACATGGACTTGAACTGATTACAGTATATCGGTGTTCGTTCAAAGCTTTACTCAGAGGGGAGTCTTATTTAGTTCCGAGTAAAAGTGCATAATTCACCAACAAAAATTCTGCGGAGCTTCGATAGCTCTTGTCGTTTCAGGGGTCGTCTGTAACTCTGCTCAAAGAGGTGTTCAATTCCGAGAGTGGATGTTCATGCATACAGGTTAACCAATTTCTTACCGGTGAGATTTTGTTATGTTATCACCAGGGACATGGATCTGGAATTGAACTAGAGAATATATCGCATAGTCGTTGTGTCATACCTCCTTGTGCTGTGTATTTTACGAGAGATTCATACAGTCTATTGTCCTACCATGACGTAGCAGTCCTAAACCGCTGTTATTAGACACGTAGTGGACATATTGATCGTTTTGTTGTTATGTTGTTTTTGTTCCCGTTGTTATTTTACACGTTTTTAAAAAATCGTTCTCTCTTCGAATACTGGAACAATTGCTTTGAAATTTTCTGTGGTTGAAGATGAATTTCTTCTCCAGAAGGCTATTACTTTTTTTCCGCTATGACGTTATCAAAATTATTGCCACTGGGTGGCGCTACGTGTCCATATATTTGAGCATAGCTCGCTTCTTATACTTGTTATTGGTGCATACCGCACATCCGTGTCTTAGGCCAGTAAGGTCTTGAACATGTATACCGTCTCTGTTTTACAATTTAATTATTATGCAGATATTGTTACATTTCACAAGTCTTGTTACAAGTCAAAGAGATGTATACGATTTTTGTTTTGCCATGAATGCGGGAAAACGGTATTAGTGAAACCCTGGCCTAGTAGATGTTGTATGGCGACGAGATGTATGAACAAGACCATACTGGCCTAAAACACGAACGTGCGCATGCACCACCTTTTGAAGAATTGAAAAAAGAAATAAGTCGAATACATATATATATTATGGTCCCTTATACAGACAGTTGTGCAAGTTGAGTGGGTGGATGTAGTAATATGGGTAAGGGTGGAGTATACATAACTGTTTGTACAAGGGAGTTTGTAAGACAAGACAACATCTATAAATGCAAGTATATCGTGTCTCGCTGAAAATAAGACGTAGCATAGATTTTAAAAATGAGTTCAATATTAGCCATCCCTATAAAAAAGGCATAATTGGCAGCGCGATTTTTTTAGTCCAAGGATGGCCAACAATTTAGAGAACAAACGCCAAATTTCTTACCTTTTTACCTTTAAAATCCACATTGTAAACAACAACACACATTAACATCAGACATACCTTTATCCAGCTCTGCTAGAATACTAGTTTAATGTAAGAGCCACGTACCAACATGATTATGACAAAAATTACGAGCTATTATGCTACTTAGTGGAACTACTGGGGCTTTGAATCTGGCTTGCATGTCGTTGTTGCCAATGGAAGCCAGTATGTTCTCCATCTTTTTATTTCTTGGGGGGAGGGGTGTTTCCAAATTTAGGGGGTGGTAAATGTTTTTGGCATTATTGGACACGAAGTGGACATAGCGATTGTTTTGTTGTTCTTGTTCTTATTTTCCTTTGACGCGTTATGAAGAAATTGCTTTTCACTTTGATTACTGGACCAATTGCTTTGAAATTTTCAGTGGTTAAAGATAGAATTTTTTGCCAGAAGCTTTTACTTTAATTTCTTTCAAATATTCCGGTGATCTGCATGGGATTCGTTTTTCTGTCATCGGGATCTGCAACTAGGTGAAAGAGAGAGAGAGAGAGGTGATGCTATGTGTCCATTCTGTTTCGCGGACCCCATTTTGTGTCGTAGACTGTGATCTAAAGGTACGGTTTTGTAACTGCTTTCTTCGTGTCCATATATTTGAGCTTAGCTCTCTTGTTGATAAACTATTTGTAACTTATAAAATTGTGTTATGTGTTTAAATCAGGGGTTCTCAACCTGGGGTTCGCGAACCCCCAGGGGTTCACGAGAAGATTTTCAGGGGTACTTGGATGGCAGTCGAGTTTTTGCACGTTGCTGTTTTTTAATATCCATTATTACTGCCACAGGAAAATTCGTGCCCATTGAAACTAGAAGTTAATTTAAATGTAGATTTTCCCCGATGTTGCGTTGTTGTGATTGTGACGCAACAATGTTAAATCACGGCTTTGCAGGCAAACTGTGAAATCTCCAAAGACAGCGTGCTGCGAGCATTGGAGAAAGTGCTTATGCCTATTAAAACCTTTTTTAAGTTTTAAGAATTCATTAGTTTAGAGGAGGACTAGAGCAATAATATCAACACGAAAATTTAAATTTGTTACATCTTGTCAATGAATTGTTGTTGTTGTTGTTGCTGCAACAAATTGTTCGCGTTGATTGTTTTGTGACTCGGGGGGTACTTGACAGAAAAAAGGTTGAGAACCCCTGGTTGAAAGGATCTTCATCGGAATATGAGTCACTTTCTGAATACCAGCCATTTTCAATGAGGAAGGATATATGCCTAGACTAAACGATGAATTGAAAAAATGACTTAGTACCGGTGATATAATATCGGCAACTATTGTTAGGAAATAGGAGGTAATACCATCGGCCCCAACAGCTTTACCCTTTTTCAGGTTCCTGATTACATAGAGAACTTCCGAAGGTGTTGTTAATTCAAGCAAGAAAGAGGTCTGCGAAGGTACACCTAAGAATTCGGTACATGGTTTTGAGCAACGTGCGATTTTATCTGCAAGTTTCTTCCCTATGGTCGGTGGCCACTTGAACTGGATCAGAAACTGTGGTACCATTTTCTAGTATCAATTCTGAGATGGTGGTGTCATCTCTTGACTTAATTTTGATGATGTAATTGATGGTTTGCCATGTGCGTTTCACATCGCCTCTGTTGTTCACTAGAATATTATGGTAATACTGTTGTTTCGATTTTCTCTGCAAATGGGATAAAATGTTTATGTACTTTTTGTAGTGAAGACGCTGGGATGCATTTCCCTTCAGATGCATTTGCTTGAACATATTATTTTTGTGTTTGATTGACTTATGTATTCCCCTGGTAATCCAGGGCTTATAATACAATTTATTTTCTCTATGTGAAAGTGGGCGGAGTGGCGCATGTTTGTTAATTACCCACTTAAAATGGTTAAGAAAGAGATCGAGGGAGCTATTAAAATTTTCTTCAGATAAGATTTCACAAATATAACGGTTGCGCATCAACTCGACTTCTTATCTGAATGTGTCAGTAGAAAAATTGGCCATGTCACGTTGCATGCGTGTTTCTGTTTTGACTTTAGGACTGGATGAAGATAGTGTACACCAGGGGTCTCAAACTCAATTTACCTGGGGCCGCCGAGACGGATTCTGAGTGAGTCCGGGCCGCATAAGGTTTTCCACAATAAAGCATAGCTTAGAAAGTTAAATCTTCTTTCTCTATTTTTCTAACGCAAAACATAAATGTTAGCAGTCCCGCGATGGACACCGGGCATCTTCTTCTTTGTTTATTCCGTAACATTGGCTAATCAGCAAGACGCAAAGAGTTACGTAACAATGGACTTTTTCGCAAACGCTCAGACAATTGTCACTCAAAAGAATTTTCAGGCATGTTTGTAAACATTACCTCGTTTTTGCATGCTATTTGTTAATGAATCAAAGAACTCAATGATCATTCTGATTACTTGGGCGTCGTAGCCTAAAATTGCAGAAATCAAAAATCAGTCCAGAAATAGCAGTGATAGACAAGGCTAAACTTCTCTACCAGTACTATTGAAAAACAGGTTGTTGAATGCTTTGAATCAAAATGATGATGTGAAACATATACCCCAGTTTATAAGCTTCAACTCGCGAAGCCACCTCTAAAATAAGCACCAAGAAATTTGCATTGGTGAAGTATAAGAAAATTTTTTGGGGGTCAAAGGTCGGGAAAAGGTCCATCGAATATCATGCCTACAGGTACGGTACTAGTAGGTTACCGTAACGCGTATGCCTTTCGGGGGATATATTGTGAAATATTTTGTTTTGCTCTACGTGTCCTGATCATATATTAAATGCATCAATCATTCTAACTGAGCTGCGTGACTTACGGGACGCACTAACATTAAACTTTCATACCAAGACGAGGGCCACAAACTATCGTCCTGCGGGCCGCAATTGGCCCGCGGGCCGCGTGTTTGAGACCCCTGGTGTACACATAATCTGGAAATGATCAGTGAGATCACTAAGAATAATAAATGATGATGGACAAGATTTTATGGTGTTGGTGTAAATGTGGATCTATTAAGGTGTGGGAGGATGAAGACACTCGAGTGGGTCTAGTGATAATTGGAAATAAAAAGTGAGACAAAAGAATATCTAGATAATTTGAAGTGGGAGTATCATGGGTATCTAGTAGGTTGATATTGAGGTCACCTCCCTCGCTAACTTGTCAAATAAAGAAGCCATGGCTTCAGTAAAAGATGGAATATTGCGATGCGGATGCTTATAAATTACCCCCATAACTAAGCTTTGGGCTTTTGAGTTTGGTTGAGAATACTTGAGTTCAATCCACATGTTCTCACAATTTTGAAAAGATAAGTTAAAATATTGAACAATTTGGTATTCTATGTTACTTTTGGTATAAATACCTACACCACCAAGCTAAGCGTTAGGAATAAGCTCGCCACCGCACCTCTAATTAATCTGCGTGGGTTCGCAGGTTCGAATCCCATGCAGGGATGGTTATGTGTGAGAGGATTGCTGGACTCCTCGCCGTAGTTGGGTGGTTCACGTAACCGCTGGTCGGTTACGGCTTCCTCCACCACCAAGTCCATGCTTCCGAAAAACAAACAATATACCTAATCCCATACCCGACTTGGAATGGTAACCGGACAAGAGGCCGGTGGTTCGCCATATGGATAAGCCGTCTTATCGGCTTTCCTCTCCCCGGGATAAATATGTAAATCCTATGTAGAAAATTAAAATCGACTCCGAGCGCTAACATTAGAAATAACCACGCAACAGAGACGCAGGATCGTTACGGTTCTGCCTGCAGCCGACTTTTCAAGGACACGGTTTTGTTTGCTGCTGTGCTAGTCTAGCGCATTATTGTTAATATTTAAGTTTCTCTTTAAGTCATTATAATGAACAATGTCATTTTATCTCATGACACTAAGTTCGATTTATTTTCAAAATATACATGGAACAATATTTCGTAAATACCGGTACAAGTTTATTACGACTCCGTAATCAGCATAACGGGCAATCGTTTAGTTCGTCGATTATTAACAGGTAAGACAAATTGTGTTTTTCGTGTTTCCTGATTCTAATTCTTTCCTGTGGCACAGTTCATTCACACGTTGCATTCGAATTACCTGGAACTCGCCATATTATTTTAAAATGGAACGGTGTTTAGTGAAATCAGGATAGGATAGGATTTACATATTTATTCCAGGGGGAGAGGAAGCCGATAAGACGGCTCATCCATATGGCGAACCACGGACTCTTGTCCGGAGGAAAAACCAATACGACGGCTTAATCATATAGCGAACCACAGTCTCTCGTCTGGCAGTCCGGTTACCGTTCCAAGTCGGGTATGGGGTTAGTTAGCCAGTTATTTGTTTTCGGAAGCATGGACTTGATGGTGGAGGAAGCCGTAACCGCTCCAGCAATCTTATCGCACATGTCGACCGGTATCTAAAGTCGCACAAACACTCTCAAAATTAGTGACAAAATATAGAAATAATGTTTGGGGTCAAAGGTCAAACGTCCATTTTCGCTCTGATTTGACGTATTTTTCATCCAATAATTCCACGTTAAAAACAATTTTAAATTAATGACGAATTATGTCCATTTTGCTCTGATTTAACATATTATTCATCCAATAATTTTACGCAATTGTACTGAACAGTAACGATAACCAAAGCTAAGCGTTAGGAATACGCTCGCCACCGCACCTCTAATTACTCTGCGTGGGTTGCAAATACTCCAATTTTGCCTCACATTTTTGATATTTGTAGTTAGAGTTCTTGGGGCTCTGTCAAACAAAGTTACATACAAAATGTTGGTTGTAAATTGCAAAACATGATCACGCTGTTGGAATAACTTGGCATTTTAGCACCCGTATGTCATTCATTGTCGAGAATATTAATGAAATCTAAAAATCAGTTTTCGTGAATTTTTTGTTGTAGCTGAATTCGAGGGACAGCATGACAACAGGCAAGAGAAGCACGGTTGCCTCTTAGTTTATGACAGGGTTTCTTGACAAGTTACCCCGGCTTCCTTGGAGGCCGCTGATCGGTTATCTGGCAGCACGAACAAACAGATGGAAATGCGAATATATAATAAAAATCTATTTTTATAGAGAAGAAGCAAAAGTGTTGATTGAGAGTTTTTGGTTTGAAAAGCATTGGCATGGAACAAAAGAATGAACTACATTCTTTCCCAGGGATATACTATAAAATGTAGCAATTTTCTCATTCTTGTTCTCGTGATAGCATTATCTTTCACTGCATCGTCGTGATCATCCGGCTGCGTAACAATTCTTGCTAACAAATAAATTAACTGTTCTCTACCGGGTGTATATGCACTTGAACAACTGGCGACTGCATTAGCAGGCTTGTATTGTTTATTGCAACAAAAGCGGATAGTTCGAAATAGTAATCTTTATTTCACGCGTATGTTTCAACAGTTTTCCCATATATATGGGTTGCGACCCAAAGCTGGGCTCAACAAATAACAAAAAGTTATTGATTTCATTTCCTAGTAAATTTGGTGCTTGCGTAGTTTGTGCACCAGGATGGCGCACAGCCTGAACATAGTATTGTAACAGGTTACGGTTCAAGTTGTGCGTCATTATTGTGCACAGGTTTGGCGAAAAACACTGATACAAATATCGAGCCGTAAAAAAAATTGCTCAAGGCTACAAACTCCACACCCATGTAGAAATGACAGGCAATGACCCCAAGGTGAATAATCACAAATAAAAAAACTTTTGTCTGAAAACAATGTTGGGCCCAAAAAGCCCCCTTATCTGCCGGACTATGGGGCCCTGCCAGTATAACGCAAAATTATGAAATAACAAGGCAAGTTCTGGAACCTAAAAAAGTACTTTTATTCAAGGGATCTGTTCTTAGAATGACGTACAACAACATTTCTAGTAATAACAATTTTTCACAAGCACAACTCTGTTGTTAAAGAAATTTTTATTTCGATGGAACACTCGGAAGTTACAGTACGCGTGAAACTAATACCACCTTAGAGCGCTTCTTTACTACCACCAAGCTTGGTAAGAAATTATATTGCGACCTTGGTATACACCTGATGTGTTAATAAGAGGACTGACACATGCAATAAGTTGCAGTTCCCTGTTTGATATTACAAAGTGAATACGATTAATAGAGTCATGGGTGAAATTTGCCGCCACAGAAGTGAACAATCAAGAACAGAGTAAGCGTCACTTTCGTCTCGGGGAAAAATCGCAAATTCTAGTATTGTTATCAAGAGTACTGTTCTTGTATTGTTTGTTTTTTGTTGATGACCGATCGGTGACAATGAGTACTCTTTCAGAAATATTACGAACAGATGATGGTTGGAATTCTCACATATTTAATAAGATATTATTAAGTATATATAGGCTATATCACTATGTTACATTTCCACGATTTTGAAGTGAGTGAACACACAGAAACCAGGACACAGGAACACGTTGGTAAATTAATCAATATGGACGGTCAATATCGTTACACACCTAATTGAGATTATCCATATTCTTTCAGTTCAAGGGAAATTCCACCCTCAAGTCCAGAGTTGTTTATTCTCTTATCTCTCTCTCGTTCCCTAATGTTACCTAAGGACAGACGGGGCGGGCGCAACATAAAGCAAAGAATTACGGAACACAACGCTGGAAACGGCACTACTTTAAAAAGCCAGGAAGATTATATGACGTAACCATCCATGAAATTATATACGGATTCTCAGATGACATTTCTTTAACCGAAGTTGAAATACAACGAAAGAATGTTGAAGAAACAATACTATTCCACCTACAAAGACATCTTACACCGGAAACAGTTTTATCAATTATAAGAAACATATTTTCAGGTAGTATTGCAATTGCGGATAGGCTGGATTCCATTAATCGATGTGTATTTCATTCATCTGCCGATATAATTTACTCAGACAGCGATGATTCTAGAAGGTCAGATGATTCGTATTCTAATTCATCTCTACGTGTGATAAATTCAAATCTTGCTTGCTTGATCCTCAAACTGCATTTTTTTGAAGACTGGGTCTATGCGTTGAAAGTAGTAAACAGGTAAATTAAAATCCACTTCAATTTGGAAATTATTACACAACTGTTAATATAGTGAGGCAAAATTTTATATTTACCAAGTAATATATTTTATGTGTCTCTTTCATTATATATCGATCTTAAGATCGGTAAGTATGTTGATATTTGTCTGTCTGTCTGTTGGATGCACGCGATATCTCACGAAAGCGAGGTTCAATCTGCTCCAAATTTTGCACGTGTATCCATCATAGCACGGATCAGAGGCCTATCCATTTTGGATGGATTACGTCGTATAATTAGCGAGTTATTGAGTAATTAGTGATGAAGTGATCTAAATTTTTTGTAAATCGAGAGAATTTTGAGACCCGCCGAGTGTGTGTGTGTGTGTGTGCGATGCGCAGTGCGCAAGTTATAAGAGCGGATGAATCGAAACCGCAGTTTCTGTTTTGGGGGATCCCCTAACTGTTGATCGATAAGTCTTCGGTTTCCAACCGAATTCTAGTTTGTATTTTATCTGCATGATTGTATGTGTGTGTTTTAATTAACGTAATACTTTTAGGTGAGAGAAAACATACCACTTCTTTTGACAACGCAACACGCACCATTTCTTTTCAAACATAAAAATCTGCAGGTTTTAAAAACGATTCGTTTTATTTATTACTTATCGATCTTAAGATCGGTAAGTATGTTGATAGGTATTTGTCGTTTGTTTGTTTGTATGTCTGTCTATCTGTTAGATGCACACGATATCTCACGAAAGCGAGGTTCAATCTGCTCCCAATTTTGCATGTGCATTCATCATAGGTCGGATCAGAAGCCTATTGATTTTCGATGGATTTTGTGGTATAATTAGCGAGTTATCAATTAATTAGTAATGGGACACACGGTGTCGCTATAGTGTAAGACCACTGTTTTGGGAGATCCCCTAACCTTCGATCGATAAGTCTTCGGTTTCCAAGCGAATTCTAGTTTTGTTTTTATCAAGTATTTTAGCGTCTTTTATGCTGACTATAGAGTTAAAATAAACGTAGCGATTTTAAACAGTACTAAGCCAATTCATTGCAGTAAGTGCAATCTCTACTTGCTATAGAGGAGATGTAACTAATGGAAAAATAAACAAGGAAGAACAGTGGCACAAATCAAGTCATTAATCACAGAATTGTATAATAAATGCATGGGAGTTTATGAGCTATCTGACCAGTATACGTTCTATTACGGGTTCGCTGGAAAACCACTGAAATGGTAAAATAAATTTTTATTTTTTTACCTATAGATCGTTTTTCCGGATTCTAGTTTAAACTGGGGTTATTGTTTTTGTTGTTTGAGTGAGTAAAATTTCCCCCATGCTATTTATAGGTTTTAAATTTTCGATACTAAAAAAGATGGAAGAAGTTGTGACTACTAGATGTCATTCAAATGAAATAACTGTCTCGGTCTCCCGCCTATCGTCACGTATAATCTATTCTGAACTCGTATCCAAAATAATTGGATAGCTGTAGCATCTTCGGATTGTAGACTGCTAATAGTGGCCCAACACGTAAGCAGATCAGAGCAAACAAAAAAGTAACGTTTACAATAAACGAAATCAACGTTATATACGGTTCGGCGAGGAAGATTCTCCAGCAGACCGAACAAAGGCGTGGATACGGGATGACGAATGAAAGATTGCAGTTTGTCCATCACGTAATTCCTGACCCGTAGCAGGCTCAAGCTACTTGCTTATTTGTTAAAAACCCTTCGGAAAGCAAAAGGTATCTACAATGAATGGGATTATCAGCGCGTACCTGGATAAAATGCGAGCATATTTCGATGAGAAAACCATTTACATCAACAATGTCACGGAAGTGTTGTATTCGGTAAGGCTTAGTCCATGAACAGTAAGTAGCAAGCTCAAGCTACTCGCTTCTGCCAATAAAGCCCTCTGAAATGATTTCCACAATGAGATTATCTGCGCGTACCTGGATAAAAGGCGAGTAATATTTTGATGAGAAAAACATTTACATTAACAATCATGTCATGGAAGTGCTGTATTCGGAAAGGGTCGTCAGTCCATGGCCAATAGTAAGCTCAAGCTACTCGCTTCTGTTGAAGAAGTCTTTGGAAAACAAAAGAGATCTACGATGAATGAAATTATCTACGCGTACCTGGATAAAAGGCGAGTAATATCTTGTTTAAACGAAATTAGAATTCTCTCTCGTACTCTGTACTTTAAGGCTGTTGCTCAGAGGGACGTAGAAAATAGGCTCAATAATAGCACGATGGTACTATTGGTGAGGCAGTGGTAAATTAATGATCGGTTAAATCATTGGTCTTCAAGAACTAGACTAGGCGCTTATGGTGGTCGAATGTTATTCACAACTTGGAAGAGAAAAAGCAACTGAAGACGTGGATTCATGCGTCCTAATTAAATGTTGACGACACACTAGCTTCCTCGACTAACTTGGAACTCTGTTAACACTCTCATAATGTTGCTTTGAATAGCAAGTGATATGGCCAGAGCTGGATCAAGATCACCCAGATGGGGCATTTCTCGAAGTCAACCCGACAGTGAGATTATTTAGAAAAAGATCAAGAATTTATGAAGCCTATTCAATATTTGATTCGGCATACTGATAACTTATGCACAGCCAAAATCGTGTACATTGTTTTCATTCAACGTAAACACAAAACCATATTCATCATCAAAAATACTCTCAATCAACCCAGTACAAAAATTTATAGAAAGTCATATAACTTGATGTTCTTCAGTCATCAGATCCTTCAAGAAATGCTTGCTAGTTTTATAATGCTGTTCTAGTGCTACTTCGTGATAGATTAGTGTCTACTTGTAGGCAGCTTATTACTGAATCCAGTGGAGCTTTCAAATATTTCAACAGTATTCTATCTACGAACTGAATTTATTGTGAGGGTTGCAGCTATGACTCGCTGTACATAGATCCCCCACCAAATATGCCTATTTAAAAAAGTCAATAAACCTAAGGTGTCAAGAAGAAAGAAATTGTAATAAATTAACTCTGACTTTTCCCAGGTTCCTCATGAAAGATGAAGTAAACGTAGGAAACTTAAAGGTCAGTATTCAATGTGAAATTAAGACAAATAATCACTTGAAAGGGTTTTACAGATTTTCAACAGCATAGCGCAAAAACATACGGCGTTTCACAGCCCCAGCAAGCTGACACTGATACTACTCGCGTTAAGTTATTTCACAACCGATATTAGTCATCACAAAGTAATAACATCAAAGCATGATATTATACACGTGAAATTATTTCAAATGGTTAAACGAGTCAAACAGCTTAAGCGAGTTATACGCCTCCCGTTTGAGCACATGTACGAGCAAAACAAGTCAAATGCTAAAACCAGTCTTAAGGAGTCATCGTTGCCATTGTGCGCATGAGACAAACATAAAAAATAACACTACTAAACTACTACCGGTAGTAAAACAACACCTAATAATAATAAACCTAAATGGTATTCTAGTAATTATAATTTTTACTCATCTTGTGGGTATATCCTTAACTTTCATTGTCGCATCTCACTTCAAGTTCTTGTCATTCTGAACACCCTGCATCTCTTTTCAGCTTCCAACTGCCTAATACGGGCAAATGATCGATTTATTATATTGTAATGCGAGATTTAGAAGCATTACACAATAAATCAAACAAAGATATTTTAGAATACCAAGTATAAAAATAATTCGCCTAGTTACCTTACAGAACTATAGCAAGGAACATGCCCGTCCACCATTTACCAGCAAACATTGCTAATGCCTATGATGCCCATTCAAATGATAATTTTAAGTCGCTCTAACCAAGACAGAGTCTGAAATACTAATAATAAAAAAACAATATCTCATTCTAATCACATGCAGTAATGTTCATTTATCTTAAGGATACTTTTTTCAGATTCATCGCATCGCCCTGAAGTTCTTGTTTTAGCCATCCTGACGAGCGGAAATCTCTAGGCTTCCAGTCCTGGAAAACAAGAACGACTGTGTGTAATGTGAATTTATACAGAACAAAAGTAATTAAAATAACAAGGAATTTGAAATACAATATAATAAGCTTTAATTACCTTCACATGTGTCGAGCGAAGCCGACAGGAAACACAGAAATTACGAACGTCCGGAGCAAACTTGCAGCTGACTGAAATGACCGCGTACCTACAAGGTCGCAACCAAAAGAGACGGAACACGTGTAACGACGGAATTATGGGTAATTGTGGTCGGAGTCCACGTGAATGTCCAATATATTCAGAACGCACGTTATGAGTCATTTCAAAATTTAATTAGTGGTGTTTTTCTGAACCAATATTTTATAAAGATAAGAAACACAGAAGATAAGGTTCGAGACGGCTTGCAAAATTATGTGGTTCGAAATTCACACTTAAAAGCCATCAAATCTGTACGCCAGTCTAATGTCACAAAGTTACCCATCATGTTTTTGCGGTGACTCACCAAATCACAAATTACGCATAAAACGTGGTTTTCAGTAATTGTAATAGTAAATAAAATTGTTATAATGCCGTCATTAATTTAACCAAACGATGAACTACAGTAACCTAAGTATGGAGTGATGGCAACAACGGTTAAGACTTTTATGACATAACAATAGAATTGATCCGTTATTATAACACTCCTATACGGGTTTGCTCAGATACCGACAATCTCACAGCGGACAGGTTTTAAATCAAAATTGCCCTAATTTATGTTTATTTACCACTTTGAATTTTGAGATTGGTGGTTTCTCTCTTGTCAAACTTAATACCTAACGTTACCGTTTTACCTAACTCTTTAATCTAACCAGTCAACTAATTTCATAAGGGCTATAATGGTGCAAAGAGACACCACTTGTCAAGACAGCTATTGTGTTTTGATCGCGTAACGCCGTAACATATACAATTCATGAAGGGTAATAACTTATAAATTGTCATTTATATTGCATTCACTGTAAATACGCGACTCCATTTATTTATAACGTTTTTGACCCAACTAAAATCCCACGGAGAACAATGTATTTAAGTAAAAATTGATTCGAAATACATTAGTGATTTAGTCGAGGCTGCAATTTTGATAGGTCCAGTTGCAACAGTGGATAAAATGGCACGCTGAGAGTAAAAATTAAACGGGTTTTCAATTTCAGTGCGTTTGATATTGTTTCCGGTGGTCTTTAGCATAATGTGTGTGGTAGCCGGCACGTGGAATATTTGCGATTCATAAAATACAGTTAAGCTTACATTTTCACTCAGTATTTTATCCAGAATTGGAATGATTTCAAATGCAAGTATAATCTACACATTTTTTGAATGTAAGGAAGTGGGTTGTTGTGCTAGTTTCAGAGTGGAATACTAATTACCATCTACAATGACTCCGATTGCGTGGTTTGTTTGCCAATCAGTTTCGGTCAGATATCTGAGAGCGAATATTTTTATTCTGCGAAATATTTTTTCATTCCTCGACTTGTCCTGCTATTACATTTTTATCTGATATGGAATCTATTCTGCTATTGAATTATTCGAAACACAAGCACTCAGCGCATATACTAATCACCAAGTATCATATTCAGAATTGGGATTTAATATCGACTGCAGGTATAATTTACGCAATTTTTTCACTGCAATGGCGTGGTTTGTTTTGCTAGTCTCAGTTATAAAGCGGAAATATTAATTTTCTGCTTAGCTATCTGAAATGACTCTTATTACGTGAGCTAATTAAAATGTTAAGTCTCGATTATTCTGCGCTGACTGTAGATCTGAGTGGTTTAATAATTGGCATATTTCTATTAGTATGCACTATATACCAACCGAAATAATGATGAAATAGATTAGGGGAAAGTTTGGGGGACAATTTGAAGTACGAGGAAGCGAATAAAATTCATTGGTATTTTACGAGTAGGGTTTGATATAGAATACCATAGTTGAAACGACGCAGTTCGCGTAAAAGTACAGTGAGAAAGAGTCAAAATTTACCAATCCGTTATTTAAATAAATTGTTCTTTCGTGACATATAGTTACAAAGAATACTTTATGACGCAACAACTAGCTGAGCTTTCAACTTTCAAACAATTTACTCGAGACAAGCCTAAAAGCATGCTACTCAGTTTTTAAACTTGGGAGGGGGGGTCCAAAATTAGGGTGTGGTATATATTTTGCTGTTAACGAAATACTATAGAATGTGGTATGTATTTGTCAGGCCACCTGCTTCGATTTTCGTTCATTGTGTTTTTACTGTTAGGCTCTTCACTAATAATACATTTCAAAAATGTCAGTAGTATGCTCTCACATATTTCAGTTGGCACGCGTACAAATTTTGTCCTTGAATTTAGTTGTTTTCGGCACGAAAACCGCAAAAAGTTGCCTTACACTGGTTTAGTGAGAAGGTGACCCAATCGAAAACACCACGCTGAATATAATATTAAACGATTATCAAAGATTTTAAATCTGTTTATTATGTTGAATATATTGGAAAATGTGTCCTATTAATAAAAACAAACCATGTTCATAGCCTGAAACTTTATAAAAAAAAATTAAAATTTGTGCCCAGGTTGCCACATTTCCTACAGGACGACAATTAGCTCCGGTCAAAGTTGAAACAATAATGAACCTTCGACTCCGGATTATATAATTTCGCCGTACTCATTTGTAGCTAGGGCTCATTGGCTTTTTCTAATAATATGTCGAAGTGGTGTCACGTGTTACCTTATAATACCGATATTGCACTTTGAAATGTTGTCAGAGTTCTAGCTCTCTCCCATATGAACTGTTGCTTTGCTTAGATCAGGGTGTCCCAAACTGGGGTCCGTGATGACTACACAGGGGTCCGCGACGATATGAAAAAAGTCGGTCTGACCAACATAAAACCATTCTTCATGTTGGATCGTTGCAGACAAAATTAAGATCGGATTTACATGTTAATCCCGAGAGAGAGGAAAGCCGATAATACGGCTTAATCATATGGCAAACCACGAATTGTTGTTAGAAAGGTTAAATAGAAAAACCTATATAAATATGTGATGCATCATTTTTATTTCTTACCAATATGATGACAAAATTTAGATCGAGACTCGAACCTACGAGTTTGCATATCACTAATTGCTACGACATTTGATAAATTATGCAACACATTATTATCGTTCGTGTTATCGTGATGTAGATGAAACATAACCTCCTTTGTTGGTTAGGGCGTGCGCCGCAGCGTGTTGTCAGGTGTGCCGCGTTAATAAAAAAGCGTTAAATATAACTAAAATATGATTTGATAATTAACATATTGTCTTTATTATAAACGTTTTATTGTTTTCTATTTTAAAAGTTATGTATATGAATCAATAAAGTCCATATATCGTTCCATTCCGTTTACTTTCTGTTACATAGTGTCTGTGTGCTTCTATTGCAGCGTTTCACAACCTTTTTTGGTCTCGGGCTATTTTCTCACCGGCGAAAACCTTTGCGAACTCAAGGTGCGTTTATTGCCATTGTACTCGGTGTGAAGAAGCAATAAAACCAAACACAACAGAATTTTAACGAATTTCAAAATCGGAAATTTGCCGCAATTACGCGTTCGTTAAAATGGCCGACTTTTTTAGTGTATAAAGGCCTTTATTTCGGAAATATTTAATCCGTGACAACGACGAGAATTTAAAATGTCTATTTTATATCAATTGTGTTCATGGTAACTGGCGGTTGCGCAGACTTACCACAAAATGAAAGCATTATTTCTTAAAAATGCCACAGCAATCTGCGAACATACTTTTGTTAGATTATATTTAGTTTTGATACACATTTTAATCTGCTGTTGTGTTGACGACCAAGAATAGCAATGCTGCTTAGAAAATCTCATGACAATCCGTGGACACAAAAATGCGTGGTAAAGTGCACGATTATATTTTGCTTTGATTCGTATTTTTGTGAATTCGACAAACCTGAGATGTTCGTACCACACTCACGGCGCTTCGGTACTGTACGTATTAGAGATGTACCGATACCACTTTTGTCGCCGATACCGATCCGATACCAGCTAAAAACGCCGATACCGATACGCCGATACTACAAAAAGGCCGATATTCCGATACCGATACTATGTAATTATTAATTAATTAGGTATGCTGTATAGGGCAGACGGGTTAAAACAATGGTCTTTAAGCGTTGTTCATAGTACACATTATTTCAGATCGAAAAAAAAGTTTATTTTGAAACCTCTTTCAAAAGGAAAGGCAATATTTACCCAGATAAATACAATGACATATTAACAGAAACTTCGGGAAAGCAGACAAAACCTAAAATAAGGTTTAAAACGTTACTATGAAGAAAGGAAAGTTAATGCAAAGATAAGGACCTGCGTCGCTCACTCATAGATATATATGCTGCTAGACTTCTACTGCTTGAACATACTCGTATATGCAACACGCCGCGGTTTCTTGAAAGCAAAATGCTCAATAACGCGCTGATTAAAGTCATGCATCGCAGAAATAACGTCTCTGTGAATGGATAAAACAGCCAAGGAATTTAATCTATCTTGCTTCATTCTGTTTCTGAGATACGTTTCAATACGCTTCAGCGTGCTGAATGTTCGCTCTGCGTCGGCGGAAGAAATAGGCGTTTTTAAAATGATGTCCAGAAATTTTGCAGACGCCGCAAAGGTAGTTACTAGAGTGTTATCTATGAGGAAGGCTTAAATGTAGGCCTATGTAGTAAAATCGGAAACTGTAAAGTTGCAGGAGGCGTCCCGTTTTGAAGTCGAATAAATATGATAACCCTACATATTGTATATATGAGAGTAACTGTAATTACAGTCAAAGCGGGATTCATGAGTGGAAATGTTAATCTACTAAATGACTGACAAATGTTAGTCCATAGCGATTACAGTAGTATTAAATTTCGCAAATATTACTGATGTATAAGTCATAACAATATTTTACAAATGATGGTGCATAGCGGTTACAAAGTTATTCGACAATGTTTAAGTCATAACAGTATTTGTAAATTTGATGTATACTAGTTACAGTATCATATGAACGGTAGCAGTATTTGCGAATGTTGAATTTATAGCGGTATTTACAACTTTTAACAGCATTTGCCAATGCAAAAGCAATAACGGCATTTGCTAATGCGTATTTCCTAAAGGTAAGGTATAATGGTATTTACGAATGTGTAAGTTATAACAGCATATACTAATGTTCAAGTCACACTATTGTTTTTGTATTGTTCGCGGGCCACAATGGGTAAACAGTGCAATACAAAGCAAACATTTCTATTGTCCAAACGCATTGATTCTCATTTATCAAACTAAAACGTGTAAAAACCACTAAAAACTCACTATAACGTGAAAAAGTCAACTCATGTTTACAGAATAACTTGCAAATTACTGCAGATTGATTGATCACCGAATTTTATCAAATTTGAGATACAGGAGAGTAATTAATAAATTTTCTGACATATAGGCATAATTTTTTGTAATACTGTAAACGCCCGACAGGAATTATATTGTTAATATTTAGTTATCAAGCATAGCCAACTTAGGCTAATACATTCCTCATTAAATTTTTAGTTTTCTGTGAAGCCTATTTTGTTAGCATATACTCCCGACAAAAAGGATAGAAAGCCAGTTAACAATTTAGACTAGCCAAGCTCATTTAGTACCAGTCAAATTAGTGACATTAGTGGTGCAACAATATGTCAAAAGATTTTTCTTGTTATTTTTATGACGAGACAACACCAAATGCGATTTTGTGTTAACTTTCCCGAAAATGAGACGCGGGCCACAGATAATGGAGCGGCGGGCCTGGATTTGGACCACACTGGTTTAAGTTATAACGATTGTTACAGATGTAAATTTATATAGAATGTAGCGTCATTTTATAATGTTAAAGTTATAGTGGCATTTAGAGAAATTTAATAATTGTAGTATATACGAATGTAACTTTTACATAAAAATTGTGATAAAAATATTTTTATATACTTCAGAACAAATATATTGTAAATTACCTGATAATAATTTTCAACTATCGCTGGAATAAAAATACAAGAAATACGGGATCATGGACAACCAGGCCAGTGGAAGTGGCGGTAAGTACCATAAACATGCATTATTTCAAGATAACTGAGCACAGTAATTCGTAGTGACAAGTAGAAATACTAACGATAAGAAAGTTCGTCAAGTTTGTGATGTAATATAGAGATGTATCGATGTATCGGTATCGGCAATATCGGCCATTTTTCGGTATCTGACATGTATCGGTTAGATTTAGGCCGACATTTTCGATTTTTACCTTTTTGATATGGTCCAGAATGCTTTAAAAGAAAAGTTGGAATACTACTTTTTAATTTATTTTTTTGTCTGGAGAGATCGTGATCTATGAGCCATACAAGTCCCACCCTCGCGAGGGAATAGGATTCACCCGTTTTTAGCTATTCATAAGCCAAACTAGCTCAACTAATTTGGCTATTTTTGCTGTCGAATTTTTATATTGTAATTTTTAATATTACATAGTAATTATGAAGAAATATATCAACACAACACATACCAAAAAGCAACTAGGCGCCTAGTTTTGAATCATACACTGGAATTGGAGTCCTTATTAACGACACATGCGCTTTTGGGTACGGCTATAAATTCTGACTGTTTGTCGTCAAGTACAGGTGTCGTTTAGTCCGTCGACATCGATATACTAATTTCTGACACAATTATCCCTCTACGCAGGTATTTATTTTAATTTGGTTCAACTACACAATTTCTTTATAGATATATTGACATGACCGCCTAGCCCTAGACCAGGGATGGCGAACCACTGACCCGCAGGTCACAAAGTGACCCATGTCGTTTTATTCGTGACCCGCCAAGGCACGAATAAAATTTAAATATAAACTGCTAATATATCAGTGATAAAAATTGATAAAACCGGCCTTAAAGTAATCTAACAATAACTAAACTATTATAATGTACCGTCAGTTGGGCAGTCAGGGCTGCGATCGCTCATTTAAATTGTTAATTTCCGTGCCGTTATGGTAGTTTTCAAAACGCCTAATGTTGGACGCATGTTTGCATCGCTGTGTATCGTTATTCAGCTATTGGCTCAGACATCGTTTATGACACAACAATGCAATTGATTCGTTCATTTCTCGCAACGTGTTGTTTCTTTCGGAAGTACATCTGCAGACTGTTTTAGGGGTTATAAGAGAACTAGATGTTACTTTGCATTTTATTAGTTTCTCGCCTACAATGGCGTTGAGAGAGCAAAATCTTCCAGACTCGAAATAGAAACCTAGAAATCTGAAATAACAATGGGGCAGTGAAAAAGTGCCTTAATGTGCTTGAAAGCTGATTGAAAAATATAAAACTATCAGAGTTGAATTACCTCTAAATTCTTTGTAACCGTAAAATAATTTGCCGCATCATCCTAAACGTTTTTGTGTATTCGTATGCGTGTTTTCGTACTCTAATTTTATAAAATCCAGTGCCATAAAAAGTCCCTGATAGAAGTCCTGCATAAGTAAAGCACAAAACTACACCACCACCTACAGAAGCTTATAGGATTTCAGAAGTTTTTCATAGATACAGACATTGATTAAATATCTGTGACCCACTCACTTCAGTTCCGCGATAAAAATAAAATTTCTGACCCATTCATTGAGAAAGGTTCGCCATCCCTGCCCTAGACTGTCCCAATATATGATAGCAATTGTAAAATATTATAAAATAGTAAAGTAAATAAACATCCTCGACGGCTAAAGATAGGGTTCTGTTTTTTATCAATTCTAAAAAAAATATCGTGTTTCAAAACAAGGGCTTGTTTTGAATTATTTTTTTTATGTATTTTTTGTATTTCTTATTGAAATACCCCCTTGCATCGCCGCGAAACTACGCCAACACGTTGCATTCTGGCAGCTGTACACTCGGCCGGAATTATAATTTCAAAAATGTACGTAAAATTTTTTAATTTGTCTTTTACTTCTATTGCGTACATATATCGACACGTTTGTATCTTCACCAAAGTCATAAGATTATACCCGAAATGTTTAGCCAAGATATCAGAGAGACGTTTTGAGTAAGAATAATCATGAGAATTAGCTCACGAGCCCACTACAAAAAATCAATGCGATAATGAAGAATATGTGCTTATATCGGCGGTAATCTACTGATAAAAACGACGAGACACCCTAGCCTATGCTAATTGTAGGAGTCCTCTGATGCAAAGACGCCACAACTAATCTGTTATGAGGCCATAATATGGATTTCGAGTTCATGTATTGACATTTTTCTCATGAAATGAGGGCAATATTACGGTTAATACTGTTCGGTTAATTTATGCTTAGCATGCTTTGTTTTTAAGGTTGAAGTGATAGAGGATTTCAAGGTTATACAAACTCATTTATTCGATCGCATTTCAATTTTCGCAAGGTGGTTTCATCGCAGCAGGGTCGTTCACGTAATGGCTTATCGGTTGCGTCTTACTGCGCCAACCACTGAATTACAGCTTGAGAAGGTGTACATGAGCCTCTATCGATAATTGTGACGTTTTGAAAGATTTATTGCAAATAAGAAGCGCTTGGCAAGTCTTTACGTCCATTTTCTTCAACCTATCCAATACAAAAAAATCAAATAGTACAGCCATTTTGAACAAAACAGGCAAACAATTATTTTTGAAAAAATCCCTAGTTATAGATAGGCCTTTTTTTGTCGGTGCTGATTGATATTCTTTCATGTTGGCTTTGACTTATTGCGGCGACGATTACAATAAACCACAAGGCATTTTCTAGGCATTGAAAATCGCAAAATTTCGTGTACCTGCGGCACACATTATGTTTATTCGGCGTTTAGAAACATATCGGCTACTAATTTAGTTGGGGATATACCACCAGTAACTGTCGTGTCAGAGGAGTTCGAACTTTTCAATTTCTGATCAACAAATTTCAAAATCCTGTTTTCAGATATTCAGTCTTTGAAATATTCGAGTACGAAAGTACGATTTTTTCCCGGTTCGTGATGATATATATGATAATTAATCTTAAATATATTCGATCAATTTTTATTGTACTGAAGTAAATTTTACTCCGTTAGAATTTACAGCAGATTTAAGATTTTATTTATAAAAATAATCGGAGTGTCAGCCTTGCGATTGAGCGGAGTCAGTGTGCCAAATACATCTCAAATTTGTCGAATTTGCAAAATAGCAAAAATACGGATCAAAACAATATATAATCGGCAGTTTACCACACATTTTTATGTTCGCGGATTACCTTAGTGTTTTAGAGTGGTTCTTGTTTTGTCGACGCAATTAAATTGAAGACAATTGAATTGATAAAATAGGACATTTAAATATGTATTGATTTATTTGCACAAGAGAAAAAGCATTTTTTGTTGAAAAAGTCGGCTCTTTTAACAAGTGGCGTAATTGCGGCGACTGTTCGGCGTGTAGTTCAGGGCGGTGAATTTGTATTTTTGATTTACTGGTATACTTTGTATGTATTTTCTTTGTAAGGGATAAAATTGTACTAAACGGGATTTATATCAGATATCGAGATTTTAACGAGTTCGCAAGATTACAAAAATACGTATCAAAATTAAATACATCAGGCATCTCACCCCCCCCCCCCCCTCCCCTTTCTTTCAGTACCAAATCTTATATAAATGTTATCTCTCGTTTTAGTATTTCAAAAGTGCACTCAAGTAGTAACACATTTCTCGGTTCACGCCTGTTGCTTTACAATTTTTCAATTTGGAATCCATTAATGTTTCTTTCATAACTTGGTTTACATTGTATTAGTTTGTTTCCTAGTCCAATATCGTGGGAGCTAGTACATTAATTAACCTTGTATTCATCCATAAAAAAATGAATCCAAGTCTACCAAATGTATCACTACGTTATAGAAAATTCAACAGCTTGTAAACATCGCAACAATTTATTTTTTGCTGTTATGAATCCTCAATCCCAAGTTAGGTCGATTTGACTGTCCAATTACGATT
Organism: Styela clava; assembly: GCF_013122585.1. Lineage (NCBI taxonomy): Eukaryota > Metazoa > Chordata > Ascidiacea > Stolidobranchia > Styelidae > Styela > Styela clava. The sequence continues at coordinate 1,933,104 of NW_024102828.1, forward strand.
TGATTTGACATGCTTATTATATACGACGTCATTTTACGCATAGGTTGTGCATATGTTGTTTGAGTTTGTACAGTTATTTGAGTTGCCCTATTATTAGTTCTTAGTCCATCTAACGAACATATCAGGGTAACTTTACTCCGACCACTCATACCTGCACTTGGTATCACTGATTGAAACTTAGAGATTTCCCACCAAACTCCTGTTGCCCAATTTACGTTGAACATACATTCATTAGCAACATCCCAAGTCCTGATGCATACTTTGCGTTGGCGATTACGTTGAATAAATGATTATTATTTACAGGGCGTATTTATGCAGTCAAAAATAGTAAATAAAATATTAAATTCGAAACATTTATTCATGAAAAATGAACTATTATTAAATTAAATTTATTTATATATTATTCCATGCCGGGCGATTTGTGAGTTGTAGAACCGAATCAAAATGTTTGTGGATAATGATAATAACCAGGCACATACAAATCATAATAAAACGAAGTACTATTGAAGGTTTGGTGTTTAAGGTCTATGCTGTATTCGTTATATTAAACATAATGGCTACCCTCACTTCATATTTCTTAATATTCTGATCATTCATGCTGGCGCGGAAATCTATTCTTAGCATTGATTCATATTTCCCATTTTCAGTACTTAATCATATAGAAGTGCCAATCTCGCGTGTAAATTTCCAAAGATTCACCCAAATAATGACACATTTCTCGGTTCACGCATGTTGCCTTGAAATTTTCTAATTTTAAATTCCATTCATATTCTATAACTTGCTTTACGTTGTATTAGTTTGTTTTAAAGCCCGGTATCGTTAGAGCTAGTAAATCAGGGTCGTCCAACCCGTAGCCCGCGGGCCACATGTGCGCGGTATTATTCGAATTCCAATGTCTTTTACAAATCTGAGCCATTATTAAAACCTCTAATAAAAAAATTGTCGTTCAAACGCACGAGAAAAACCGATTAGCTATCGAAAGCTTCTTTTATGTACATTTTTGGTCGCTATTGCTATTGAGACATGTTTGAATTTATTTTTATCGTCTGCAATGTATTTTAATCCGTTTTCCTGTCCTTTTTCTGTGAAGCAGAAGAGGCAGTTTTATGACCTCAATATTTGACAGCATTTACTTCTAGGGGCAGTTTTTTCATGGATGAACCATGTAAAATCCCCCACGAAATACTAATTTCTGAAAGCCACGTGAAAAATCCGATCCGCATTGTCATAATTCCCATTGAAAGATCTATGTGTGGTTAAAACTTTTGACTTTACTGTATCTTCGTATTTCCATTGTTCTTATAATCTCGGTGCTTTGTTTGTTTTTTCCTTGATCTGTAGTCGGTGTAGTGAAAACTAGAACATGACTACCATACCTCATACCGTACCTCAACCAGACTTTGCTTCGGAATTTTTCATTTTTTCAGTTGTTCTAAAACTAGGATTTTAATGGACCTTTCCCCGAGCATCGACTTCCTTGTTTACTTCGTGACATTGGCCAATCAGCAAGATGCAAAAAGTGACGTAACCATGCTTCCTTTTCGCATCCGCTCAGACACTTTTCTCACTCAGACAGATTTTTAAGCGTGGTCGTAAACAACTACCTCGTTTTTTGCGTTTTTGAACTCTATTCGTTAGTTTTCTGTTGCGTTCCGAAAACTTAAATATAAATCAGATAATTCAATGATCACTCGGTCTTCCTAGGACAGTGGTTCTTAAAGTATGGGTCGCGACCCAAACATGGGTCGCGGAAGGTTTAAAAATGGGTCGCGACAAGGTCGTCAATCTAAGAGGAGAAGGACGAATTTTCAGCTTTCCCAATGTTTCAATTTATTTCTAAACTCTGGTATTTAAGAATAATGAAATATAAAATTTCATTCACGGGAAGAACTGTCTTGAGCTCATTGTTACATCACAATTCTGATATGCCAGTCACGTGTATTATTTTTATGGTATCGGTAACCATGCACGTCGCTTGTCGTTGTGTTGACCGCGTGGAATGTCGTCTTAGTGGATTAAAATAACCAAAAATGGGTGTCTTTTTGGTAATGTAAATTGTAATAGACGACGCAATGAAAAAGCTCGCTTCTCGACATTGGATTATTCAATATCTAGAGAAAATGTGACTTCATCTCGAGGCACCATTTACTGCGAACGAAGCAGTGTGTACACATTTGATGAGTAAAAAGTTGTATATCGCGAGAGATACCAAAGGCCAGCTAGGATGTCGTGTTTGCGACGGACAGCGGACGCCTTTTCTGCTACAATTCGCGACAAGGCACTTGTGCGAGCGAGAATATTTGGCACTGACGGTTATCAAAACTAAGCTCGCAATTGCCTCGATACCCGTGACAACTTGCGTATTGCGTTAAGTAAAATAGAGCTGTGTATTGAAGATATAATGAAAAGGAAATTTCAGTTTCATCAATCTCACTGAGTCAATGGACTGTTTCTAATAAATAGTTGTCTGTATTTGAGTCAAACTGTACTAACATTGAAAACACATTTTGCGTTATTTAGGATTGGGTCGCGAGTATTCATAAAACTCAGATTTGGGTCGCGCTCGAAAAAGTTTAAGAACCACTGTCCTAGGAGGACAAATTTAATTGCAGTAATAAAAATTAGTGTAGAAATAGCTGTGATAAACTAGGATAAAAATCTTTACCGGTACTTAATTAAAAAACAGATTGTTGTACGCGATGAATCACAATGATAATTTTAAACACATACCCCATTTTACAGGTGCCAACTTGCAAAATCACTTTTAATAATAGCTCCGAAAATTTTGCAATAGTAAAATATAGGAAGAATTTTTTGGGGGTCAAAGGTCGGGAAAAGGTCCATAGTATTTGAATAAAAAACTTAATCTTGTGATGTGGAGGCAATTCTGATTAGTTTAAAATGTTTAATGAATCTAATTCTATATTCGTAACATTAAATCATATCCTCTCGCTATATTTTACAATTTCATATCATGCATCCTGTTAGCAATGCAGTTTGCTATGACTCTGCATGAGTACTCGACATTATCAAATACATACAAGAAATATTATGTGATCTGGTCACATATGATCTTGACATTAAGTACACTTGTTTATGTAGTTAGTGGTATTATTCTTTAATTTTATGCTTTTACTTTGTATTGACTAATAAATAATTTATTAATTTCCAGTACTCTTGGAGGATGGTAAGTTTTTACAAATGTGAAATATAAACTAGAAATAACTTTGTATGCAACTTGCTTTATGCTCTGTCAGTGTTTATAACTTTTCAATATATTTTGTGAAAGTAATTAGCTAGTAAATATTTAAATTGCGTGAAATTTATTTTTTGAATTTTAAATCTATTTTGAGTAGTAACGTAATACTGATTCCGCACTGTATTTTCAATATTAAATCAGATGCCCATTTTTATATATTTTACAGTATTACATTATCCTTACTGTCGAATTCCAAATTCCATAAAACTATTTGAAAGTATTCGCAATCATTAAGTACAAATCCTAATAAGAGATGTGAAAAAAGATTAATATTATATTTAGTTATGGACTTAGGGTCCATGCTGAGATGGTCTGTGAGGACTGTGATACATTGGCTTGAAATCGTAACAGACTTTAAGATTTTACAAACACAAATTAAAATTTTTCCATATAACTTTAACATAAAGGATTTGAAACGGAACCAATTAGAGTTCTTTTAAACTCGCTCTACATATCATACTACGCAGTTTGCTATGACTCTTTATGAGTACTCGACATTATCAAATATATACAAAGCATATTATGTGATCTAGTCACATATGCTCTTAATGTGAACTGCGGTTGTTCATGTAATTAGTAGAATTATAGTTTAATTTGATGATTTTACTTTGGCTAATGTATAATTTATCAATTTTCAGAACCTGAAGGTGAGTTATTAAAAATATGTAAAAAAAATTAACAAGAAACTACATTGCAAGCAGATATTTGGCTTTTCTCACCATGAAGTCCATGCATCAGAAAAATATAAAATATAAAAATATAAATGGTCCAATATTCTCATACACAACATGGACTGATAGCTGTACAAATAGATGTCGTTCCTTATATGAATATGCCATCCTACCGTCTATCCTTTCCCCGAGGATAAATGTGTTTTTCTGGACTGTGTTGATTTTGTTTTAATTTTTTCAGAAAATAGATTTTTTTAAATGTTGAACTTTTCACTTATTACTTTTTATCTTTTGTAATATATCTGGCAACCCAATATCTGAGGTTTTATAGATTTGAAAATGGAGCAGGATATCGGGCAAGCTGTGTCGGTGTCGGTGACTGAAATAAGTGTTTTGAAATATTAAAAATATGATGAGTTTTGGCAAAAGAATGTCCTCAAAGCACTTAAGTTTTTACCCTACCGGGAACACCCCTTCTCTTTAAGTATTTTGTTAAATTTTCAGACACCTTAACCTACCGGAACCCCCCTCTCTTTCAGTATTCAATTAAATTTATCTTCACCTTAACGTACTGTGAACTTCCACTCACTTTAAGTAATAAGTTAAATTTTTACTGTCAACATCCCCTCTCTATCAGTATTTAGTTAAATTTTTAGGCCCCTTAACCTACCTGGAACATGCCCCTTTTTTCAGTATTTAGTTGAATTTATACTCACCTTAACGTACTGTGAACTTGAAATTTAGTTGAATTATTACCTACCCAAACCTACTGTGAACACTCCCTCATTCAATACTTATTTAAATATTTACTCATCGAACCCACTGTGAACACCGCCTCACTTTTAGTATTTAGTTTGATTCACTCACCCTAAAATCCCGTCTTTTTTAGTATTTAGTTAAATTTATAGGATAGGATTTACATATTTATCCCGGGGGAGAGGAAAGCCGATAAGACGGCTTATCCATATGGCGAACCACGGCCTCTCGTCCGGTTACCATTCCAAGTCGGGTATGGGATTAGTTTTACTGTATTATTTGTTTTCGGAAGCATGGACTTGGTGGTGGAGGAAGCCGTAACCGACCAGCGGTTACGTGAACCACCCAACGACGGCGAGGAGTCCAGCAATCCTCTCGCACATAACCATCCCTGCAGGGGATTCGAACCTGCGAACCCACGCAGAGTAATTAGAGGTGCGGTGGCGAGCGTATTCCTAACGCTTAGCCCGTTGAGCCACACCGCCGCGCCATACTCACCTTAACCTACTGTGAACACCCCCTCACTTCAAGTATTCAGTTAAATCCTTACTCACCCTAACCTACTGTGAGAAACCCCTCACTCCCAGTGTTTAGTTAATTTTTTACTCATCCTAACCTACTGTAAACACCATCTCACTTCAAGTATTCAGTTAAATTTTTACTCATCTTAGCCCAGGAATGGGCAAACTTTTTCGGCGTGCGTGCCAAAATTGGCTAAATTGTTCCGCATGCCGACCAAAATTAAAAACAATGCTTTGCCAATTTCAAAGCAGAGATGCACAATAATAACTTCTTTGAACATGTACAGACAGATTCACTAATTGGAAAAATATTAGTCAGACAAATAGATTTGATTACCTTTCTTATTTCATACCGGTATCAGTGAATTTTCTGCTGCTATAGTAGCGCTAATAGAGATTTAACATTGAGTTTATATTTTATACCCCCCGAAAAATACACGAACTACTAGTTTCATCTTTCAGGCTACTCATATTGCGAGAATTCATAACTGAGAACCAAGATTTACAAGCATATGTGTTTTCATTCAACGGAGACGTCTTAAAAACGTCGCCGTCGAAAATGTGTGACGTCACACTAATATATGATATTCTTGTGAACGCTTATTCGCTATTCGATTAAGTTTGCAGATGATAGTCCAATAAATATAGCTTAATATTAATACTACAACTGCAGTAGGCTATGTTCAAATGGAAATAATCTCTGCTTGACTACTTGAGGCTTTGATTGTGCATTGTGCTGGAAAGGGAAGCCAGAAAGATGAACACTCCAAACAAACTCAGTGTTGCCCCTGTACCTCCCAAGCGCAAAAGCCCCACTAATCGACTACGACTGCCACGATGACCAACACAATCGAGATTGACGATGTCACAAACCTGGTCTCTATTATTGAAATTACCATTCTTAAAGCCTTGCGTCTCGAGATTCCAGCCCTCATCGAGCAGCATCTTGAGAAGCTTACTTTTGACACGTAGATGAATCATTGACATCACTAAAAGAATCCTTAGAGGAGATTAAAACTGAAGTGACATCTTTCAGCCAAATCAAAAGTGAAATCCATGAAATCAAAAAGTGCCAAGATTTCGTGTCGAAAAAATTTGAAACACAGAAAACCTCACAGCAACATGGCGAATTGTTAATCAAAATGCATACACTGAAAATAAATCAAATATTGATGTAATTGATCTCAATAATGACATTACTGTCAATAACAATTGTTCTATTGCTCAAGAATTCAATAAGTATTTATCCACAGTTGGATACAGCCTCTCTGACAAATTCTGTAACTTTAACTTAGCAAACAAGTTAATCAATCCATATTTTTGAGTCCAGTAACGGTGAGCGACTTAACAATAGAATTGGTAAATTTAAAGGAGATAAAGGCAGTTGGGGCTGACAACATCCCAGTCGCTGTCTCAAGTATGTTGCAGATATCATAGCACCATGCCTGACAGAGTTCTAATGGTTCGATTCGATTAGGAATTTTCATTGAAGATCGCCAGAGTAATTTATATGTTCAAGTCTGGCAATACAAAACAGATTTCAAATTATAGACCAATATCGATTCTATCTGCTATTGACAAGGTATTCGAACGCTTAATAGAAGATGAACTCTTTTACCAAGCGCAATGTAATAAATAAATCACAGTTTGGTTTTCAAAGCAAACATTCTATCTCACATGCCATTTTAGATACGATATCTCACATCTATGAAAAATTGGAGAATAAGGAATACGTCAGTGTAACATTTTTAGATTTTAAGAAAGCTTTTGATACTGTTAATCATCAAATTTTGATTTACAAATTGTGGCATTATGGAATTGAGGAGTTGCTAACGAACTCCTGGCCAAATTCCCTAAATAATAGAACGCAATATGTTCAAATAGATCCATATTGTTCCCCTACCTTGCCTGTGACTCACGGAGTCCCCCAGGGTTCTTGCTTGGGACCGACTTTATTTTTAATTTACATCAATGATCTTTCCCATAGCTCCATATTATTTTCGAAATTGTTCGCTGACGATACAAACCTTCTTGATAGCGACAAGAGCCCTGATGTGCTTCAGTCCAGAGTGAACACTGAAATAAGAAAAGTAGCAAATTGGAAGAAACTCAATAAATTAACTCTGAATGTAGACTCAGCTTTAAAAATTGAGATTGAAGGTACTATTCTTGATAACGTTAGCTCGTACAAATATCTCGGCATTTACATTGACAACAAAATGCAATGAGACATTCTAATAACAAACACTGCTGTTAAATTATCTAAGGTGGTAGGAATGCTGTATCGGCTTAGATGCTAGACTTCAATGTCAACTTTACGCATGATCTACTACGCCTTGTTTCAGTCGTATTTGCAGTATGGTATCGTAGATTGGGGATCAGTTAACAAAACCTTACTACTTCGCTTTGAAATAATACAAAATAGAGCTATCCTTGCTATTACTTATGCTGAACAATGTCAAAACTAGATCCCCTCTACCATAAAACACAAGTCATCAAAATGGCTGATATTTATAAAATTGAGGTTTTGAAACTTATGCACCAGCATCATAAATATAAACTGCCGTTGGCATTTACTAACTATTTTGTCAAACAAACTAGCAATAACCAATAGGTCACAAAGCACTATTAAGTTAATTGGTGTTGGAATATGCTTCCTGATACAATTCGTTCGAAGAATTATAATTCATTTAAACACGCACTAAAAATCTTTACATTGATGCTTATATTTGTCAGTAATTTGGCATAGTAAGAATGTTTCATTAACTGTTTGAAAGTCTAGTAATAATATTAAAAAAACTGTTTTTATTTGTTCGTTACTCATAATAGGTTATCCACATGTTCATATTGATTTTAATCAATGTTGTGGTATACTTTTCAATATCACCTGTATCATGTGCTTTTTGTAGAGCAAAACAAATTTAGTACAACTTCTTCCTCCGATGCATTCTCCATTGTTTGTTCAGCATTTCATAATATGCTATTCATCTCTGTCTTATTAATTTTTTCAAATTGATTATTCTTCGATATGATGTGATCCTCACAGCACAAAATAAATATAATTTGACCTTTTTAGCAAAGGTTTAATTTTCTACTTTTGCCTATATAAGTCAATTACTACGTTTACACGGACACGATAATCGTTTTATCAAAAAACGTTTCTACATCGTATTTCGGACAATTGAACGTCAAAATATGTCTCGTTTCATGCTTCGCGGCTGCTTTTATATTCGGTTTAACTGCAAAACATGAATCCATTTTTGTTCAAAATGTTTTTAATTTTACAAGTTAACTATCTCGTACGTGTTTATCAGTTTCTCATTTATATGAAACAGAGCAAAGTTACATATTTCGCAAATATGCTGTTAGTTCTTCATATCTTTTATTTGAAATATTTCGAAATATCAGTACATATCAATTACAAACGCTTGGCGATTTTCAACACTTTACTTACGGCACTAAAGCGACGTTTCCCAGGCAATCGGGATTATTGCGTTGGTTACAAACTTTATTTATTTTACCATGATGCTCGTTTATATACAAAATATAAACCACATTAAAGAGTTCAAAAATAGGCGTGCAGAGGCTTGGAATAACTGTTCGTGTCTATCTGCAGAGATTTATTCCAACTGTCTCTCTGTAGTCATTGTACAAAACCTTCCCTTCATTAAGCTTTCTTGTGGAGAAAATCTATTTATATTATAAAAGCTTGCTTATACCCATACACTCTGATCGCATCTTGCCACAACACAATGGTTGTGATTTTATTACTGTGCAATGTATGTAATAAAAAAACAACATTGGGTCAATAAAGCTGCTAATCGTTTCAGTGCTTCAACTTGAACTGCTTTTTACAAACGGGTCACCTTGTTGTGGCACAATAAACCATACTTACTCCTTGGACCCTTAAAACAAAGTTTACAATTTACAATTAAATCTCTTCCAATAATTTATTTGTGACAGAAGGAGCGGGATGTATTTTAAACATGTTACTTCTGGCTTTTTTACGGAGAAGTTGGTTACAGTCGTAGGAGTAAAATTTTTCTACAGGAGGGAATACGCCTAGGCCAAATATGAGCTTTTACCTTGGTTTTTTGAAAGCTGAGATACACACGCAAAAAGTATCGTCCTCATCTGTCGCACAGTCTCTCTCTCATCAATTGGGCATGGGTTTCCATTTGCTCGTGCACAGGGATGGCCAATTCGATTAAAGTATTCGAATATCTCGTCATAAGAATATCGGAATTAGCGTTCATAAGAATATCAAATATTTGCACACATTTTCGACGCCGCTTCCAAGACGTTTCCGTTGAATGGAAACATTCTCGATAGAAACTTGCGCGTGATTGTTTTCATCACTCATCAGCGTAACGTGTTATTTAGGCCGTAAACGCCTTTACGTTTGTGTTATTTTCTATAAAACGAAAATTTTCCACAAATTTGTTCCACGATAACGATTATTTTATTTTTGTACGCGCACGGAATTGTGAATCTGGTAAATACGTTCATCGGCGGCGAGTTTCTAAAGACAACGCAACTTTTTGATTGAAAAGCGGCAATTTAAAATACTGAAAATAAAACCGCAAACAATATAAGTTTTATTGAGGGCCGCGAAAATTTATAAAACGCTTTTCTAGGCAGTGAAAATCGCAAAATTTCGTTTGTTTGGTCGGACGTTTAGAAACATATCGTCACGAACTGAGGGCGGGATTTGCCAGATTATTCATTACTTTAAATTGATGTCGAATATTTTCGTGTTAACATTATACAAGGTTTGAAACGCGACTTTTTCCCGGGTCGTGAGTATATTCAATCAATTTTATTGTGATGAAATAAATTTTACTCTGAGATGTTACAGCAGATTTATGGATTTTTCGAACAGTTTTATCTAAAAATAATCAGAGTGTCAGCAATTCGATTGAGCGGAGTCACTGTTAACAAGTAGGCCTACATCTAAATATTTGCCGAATTCGCAAAATACGGATCTGAACATTATTTAATCGGGCAGTTTACCACACGTTTTTATTCTTATGATCGCGGATTGCAAGGGTGAGGATTTTATTTTGTCGACGCAACCGCAGGTTAAATTGAAGACAATTAAATTAATAAAGCAAGACATTTTAAATATGCCCGTATCGGTCACAAATTCATCACTTTTCTCAACAGAAAAATATATATTCGTTGTTATATCATTTGTTGTAAAAGTCGACTCTTTTAACAGGTGGCATAATCGCGGCGATGAATATGTAGTTTTAATTTACTGCTAAACTTTATATTTATATTCATTGTATGAAATAAATTATACACTACACTTAACAGGATTTTATATCATTATTTGAGATTTTTCTAACGGCGATACCGAGTTGGCAAGATTGCAAAAATACGTATTAAAATTAAATATATCAGGCGGTTTATCTCGTACTGTTAGGTCACAGATCGCTAAGGACCGAATAATAATGTTTTTTTTGACGTAAGAAGGAGCAACCGCGAGTTACGTTGGACACATTAAATTAATATATAAAGATATTTTAGAATCTCGTAGTTGTCATGGATTGAATATTTTATGTAACAGAATAATCATTATACGCTGAAAAGACGGCTCTTTTAACGAGCGCGGAATCGTGCGGGTGTTACAGGCGGCAATGGGAATTTCCGATTTCGAAAATCCTGGCTGCGCGCCTGGCAGTGGTGGTCATCTATTCTCTATTAATTTATTTCTAATTTCAAACACAACAATATGTTACACATATTAACAATATGGTTCACATAAATTAATATACAAATATACTGGTAGGTAGTAGAGTACTCTAAGCTTAAATATTAGAATTTTAAAAGGCATAATGGATTTTCAATTGTTGTTGCTTGTTTCAGTTGCCTGTATTGCCAATAAATTTGATTACTCACAGAAAATATACACAATTACCTGAATACAAGTAGTATTTTTGTCAATAGACTTGACTATTATCGTAATATCATGGTACCAATGATAGCAAGCGTCAGACAACTCCTTGGCTATATTTTCATATGGTCATTTGTACAAAGTGAATAATTTTAATAAACTGACTGTGTCACAAGTTGCTATTATTTTTTATCGATAGCTATAAACTATTGGTTTGGAACTATGGAAATATTTAACCAATTATTCATTAGGGCGCATGGACCAGTTGATTGAGATGACAACTTCATTGATTATCCTCTGCAGTCAAACTCTGGGCCAGGTTCACTGCTGGCTATCAGTAGGAGCTATACAAAATATACATACGAAATATGCAAGTATATTGAAAATTAAAAAAATATAAGACTGAACTAAACAAGAAGACATACCTGGCTCTGGTTTGCTTGGAAGCATTGCATCCCTTGGTTTATCAATTTCTGAAATAATAAAAAACATAACATACACCAGTACACAGGTAATAGGGAACTGACAAAATGCATCAATTCAAAACATCAAAGAAAAATAGTTACCTAGTGATACAGCATCTGTGATTCCAATATCCACTCTCATATTAATATAACTAACATCTGGGTGGTGGCCAAACATTTCATAAAGCTCATCATAATAATCACATGTTATGTGAGCCGTCCCATCAACAGAATGCAGACGTATTGTCTTGTTGAAAGTAGACCATAGGGCCTACACTTTATAATGTATTTGTTGGAAACTACAAAGGTAAAAACATCTAGCTTTAGTAACCAGCCAACTGAAAACATACTGCTAGTCAAGAATTCAACATAGTTCGTGTTTGATAACATTTCAACGAGAATCAGTTGCAATTTTCTAAAAATTGAGGAGAGATAACTATTCAGAAAACTACTAAAATTTATTAATTAAAAAGCTGAAACGGTATCACATAACGATTGTACTCCCAAACCTTTTTTGTATCCCTTAGCTGTCAACTGTTTCTCAACTTCTTTGTACAAAACTTCTGATCTAGACTCCTCTTGGTCAAGCAGAGCAACCAGACTCATTTCTCGAACAATACCAAGCATTGTTTTAACCTCGTTGTCCTCCCACTTAGCTTTAGGATTTGACATAAACTCCATTTCACTCACAAACATAAAATGCACTACTACTTTTCTGCGATAACTTATGTTTAAATATAAATCAAATAACAGTTTGCTATGAATGCAATTCATTATGTCAAGAAATTAAATTTTCGAAATCAAAAACGATAATCGATTTAACTGATACAGTACCGGTACCGTATTTTTGGTGTATGAATATAACATGCCCAACGTTTTGACGTTTGCTTTGCTAGACTAGAGTGGGTTTGAAAAGCTCTAAACAGGCTCAGCCATAGGCCTATTCTTGTCCACTATTTCTTGACTCGTATCAGTGCTGTACCGATACTTGTGTTTAACATCCTACTATCTGACTGTATAGTTTGCCTTAATACATAATCCGGGGAACTTGCACACTTACATATTATTCAGTCATTTATGGCACTAGAATTCCGCGACTTCACTTAATATTTCATATTCAGACCAGTTACCGGTACCGTCAGACCGTAATGCATTGTGCATGACAAGCTGTTGATGGGTCTGAAAGAAGTTTAACATATTCCGCAAGTAAAGAATTCCATCTACAACTTATATTTACTTCAAACAGCTCAAACTCGCTTGCAATTGCAACACTGTCACCCTGAAAGCATTACCACACTAGGTTCACAGAAACGCAGAACAAGCGATCTAGAAAACGCCGAAGTGAAACCATCAACGCGTCCCTGTTCGCGCGTGCGAGGAAAGCATCGTGCCTACTAATCTACCCTGTGCAATCGTGCTGGAATATCACGATGCAAATACGCTGAGTCATGATTGGCGGTCGAACCAACGTGTTTACATGAACACGATTCTCTCAAAATACGGTTTTGGCACGATAATCGTTGCCATGTAAACGCACTAAATATTCCAGAATAGGCATGTTCCCATAATATTCATGTTCCAATTATATTCATCATATTTTTAAGTATTCTACAATACTATTTTCTCCTAGTATCTCTATATAACTTAAATAGGACTTTTCCTTCTTTTCGTCTAATTGATATATGTGTAGTCCCACTTTAGCTGTAGGGAATTCCCCACGCTGCTATCATTGTTTTGATTCGTAGTGTTAGTCAGCAATTTTCTTAGTTGTAATTGTGCTCACTGAAGCTCGAAGAATCATGATAGTGCTCAAAGTTGACATATTTTGTCTCACTCTTTTCTCATATAATCTCCCATTTTTTCATAAATTTTTGTTCTCAATTTGTGTTTTATTTATTCATGCTAATACACTTTCCTAATAGTATGACGTCATCTGCTATGGGGAAAATGGTGTCGCTGAATATCCGAATCAATAACTTCATTATTAGGATTGCGCTCACCCGAGCATGACGCTACGAGATAAAATTGACATATTTAATCATCGTAAATGCGTCTTTCATGATTTACTCGACAAGATGAATATTTAAACATTTCTCTCCAGACTCTCTTGAGTCCATTCATATTTTTTATTTAAACCTTTCTCTCTTTTACCTACTCTGTCGATTTGATTTACATTCCCAAATGCTTTTCTGAACGTATTTAAATCTAGTTAATTATTTGACGTCATCTGCTGCTGAACTCAGCATTTATGGTGTCGCTGACACGATGACTTGATAGTCTTTCGCAGTCGAAACATTGTGTGTCTGTTTTATTTTTATTTTGACTTGATTTAATCGTGTTTTTGGAATAAATTGTGAATAAATATGTTTTGCAATATTACTAGAAAACAAAATGAGATTATTAAATTACACCAAATACAAAGAATTATAACTGTTGTTTTTCTAGCTGGTAAAAAACTCCTAGGTTAGGAAACAGTAGTCTAATCTATTGCGCAGTCAAGTTTAAACAAAATTGGCTCAGAACTGGTTGGGAAACGCTGTTCTAATCTTTTTATTTTCAGAAACCAGCATTACCGGGGCTGCTGTTCAAGATATGAGCATAGAAAGTGCGAAAGATGTTTCGGTGATCTCTGAACATACAGAAATAGCGCCGCAAGAGATGTTTCGTATGTAATTTTGTTTTCAATTTAACATAATTACCTCTAATGTAAAAAAGTGGGTGACTGACTTAATAAACTTGCTTTATCAATTAATGTGTGCAATCAAGTATATAATCCAGATCATCGGAACTAATTTCTCTACTTCTATCCAAACTCACATCGCACATATCCCACATGTTGTTCGCAGCTGGCTGGTCATGGCTTGTCCAAACGTAACTGATGCCATCACACAAAGATGTTCAGTTATCTGGTGATATATTCTCAGTTGCCAAATATATAATTTAACACTTGACAATACGCAGGTCATTGTGTATGGAATGGATACACAATGTGAAACATACTTACTATAATATTTGTGAGATTCAAAGAGGGAACATTAAAAATAAAACTTATTTTTAGGAACCAGTATAACTGATGCTACTATTGGGGAAATGATGACAAGGAATGTGTTTATGATTGGTGTTGGGAACGTGTATCACGGTATGTCAGATTTTTTGAATAGTTTGTTCTTGAAACTGCCATTTGATATGTTCAAACCATTACGTGTAGTTGACAACACCGGCGGACACCTTCCATATTTTTGAGGCGAACTTGGATCGTTCACCAAGAAATACAGTGCCATGTTGATATATTGTTATGTCACAATAACATTTCGATTTTTTCATCTAAAATTTTAGAATGTCATTTTACTATTCAAATTTCCGGTACCGTGGGGAACAGGTACCCACGTCGCTTTGCTTGGAAACCTTATTGCGCGTCCCTAAATTGACCTCTCGAATTCCGGTGTAATTTGCCCACGACTCCCGCTAACATGCAGCAACAGCAAATTTTGAGAGTCATATTTTCTTGTCATTTAAACTGTGCGCGGCGGTGTGTCTCATCATGCTAAGCGTTATCATCATGCTCGCCACCACAAATCTGATCACTCTGCGTGGGTTCGCAGGTTCGAATCCCATGCGGGGATAATTATTTGCGAGAGAATTGCTGGACTCCTCGACGCCATAGGGCGGTTCGCGTAACTTCTGGTCAGTTACGGCTCCATCCACCATCAAGTCCATGCTTCCGAAAACAAATACCTAACCAACAAATCCCATACTCGGCATGGAATGGTAACTGGACGAGAGGCCGTGGTCAACCATATGGTTAAGTCGTCTTATCGGCTTTCCTCTCCCACCAGGATAAATATATAAATTCTATTGATTCCTAATTTTACATCAAGTGTGCCGACGCTGTTTCATTAATTCAGAAATGTCAAACAAGATATTTTCAGTCACCTTGATCCACTGTGAACACCCCCTCACTTTCAGTATTTAGTTACAATTTTTACTCGGCCTAACCCACTGTGAACACCCCTAATTTTAGGTATTTAGTTAAATATTTACTTACCCTAACCTACTGTGAACTAGGGATGGGTCGGGATTTGGATCCGGACTCGGATTCGAATCGAATCCAGGCATTTTTTTGACTCGGATTCGATTTCGAGTCCAAGTCGTGTTTACCGAGTCTATAATCAATTCTGTTTTTACTAATTTACGCCTATGTTTGTACTTTGACCCCTATAAATCTCACTACATACCTTAACTAATTGAAATTGAAGGTTAGATATGTGACAATATCACTCGTGTGTATTATAAACACTCCTAATAAAACGACGACAGATATCCAGATAATAAAACGCAAGTTAAAAACTATTGATAGCTTATAACATTGATGCGCCAGTCGCCTTAAAACTATCTATTCTTTTTGGCATACATGTGGTACACAATAAAATATGTGTTAGCGCAATATTACTGAGTTTTCGATTCGCGTAAATAAATATGAAACATGCGCAGGATCAACCCAAGGGGAAATCTCATCAATACCTCTTTTAATCGAGTTTATTACGTGCAATCCTTTCTCTAAAAAGGGAGCAATGAAAAGCATAGGGGGTTCAGAACGTTTACATGAACTACTAAATTGCAAGCATTGTATTGACGACGAGTGGCATCTCTCTACCATTTGCGCACGCGACATAGTAAATTTAAGACTAGAAATATCTGGAATTATGGGAAAGCATTGTAGTCAAAAGCTTTTTATTCTCATATTGACATGTAAGAATTTCTAAATAGCCGCCCAGAATCTACGCAAGGTGGTGGGCTGGAAATCCAGTCCACAGCCAAGGCGCACTTGACCCACGTTCACGTTTGTATTATGGCCGCCAAAAAAGAAGTAAAATATATTTTTAAATTGATTCAACAGCTATCTGCGGAACCATTAGGCAAAAAATATGAGCTACGACGTATGTTTGTGAGTGCGCGATGCTGTAGTATGGTCATAAACGTGTTTTTCTACTTTTACATTATGACATCACGGACTCGGAGGATTCGATTCGAGTCCCTGACCTATTACTCGGATTCGTCGAATCTCTGTAATGCCGGACTCGTCCCATCCCTACTGTGAACACCCCATCACTTTCAATATTTAGTTAAATTTTTACTCACCCTAACCTACAGTGAACACCTCTTCACTTTTAGTATTTAGTTAAATTTTTACTCATCCTAACCTACTGTGAACACCCCCTCACTTTCAATATTTAGTTAAATTTTTACTCACCCTAACCTACTGTGAACACCCCCTCACTTTCAGTATTTAGTCAAGTTTTCACTCACCCCAACCTACTGTGAACACCCCCTCACTCTGAGTAATTATTTAAATTTTCACTCACTCTTGCCTACTGTGAACACTACCTCACTTTCAATATTTAGTTATTGTAATAAAAACCAAGTGTTTTAGTAGTGACGTTTATTGAACATAAAACCAGCTGCTATCTGAAGTCAATTTTATGAAGATGATTAGCACTTGTTTTTGCATGTAATCGAAGCGTGAATTTTGCTTGTATAATTTTGATAGGTTTGAGTTGTGTGCTAACACATCGAAGTCAACTCTGTGAAAATGTTTAGCTCTTGTTTTAGCACGTGATCACTAGTCAGAGCAGAGTTTTCCAAACTTTTGGGGCTGCGTACCCCTATTTGTGAATCTTAGTTTTGCCGGACCCTCATCGTGTGCCGTATCAGTTTCTGTGCCTAACCAACGATTGAGGATAATAAATCTGACAGAAATGTAATTTTGTCCGAAACGCTCAACCAAAGAAACGAAATGCTTTTTAATTGAAATCAATCATTAAAAGTCGACCACATCTTCGCGGACCCCCTGTACAGTCATCACGGACCCTCAGGGGTCCGCGGACCCCAGTTTGGGAAACCCTGAATTAGAGTAATCGAAGCATGAATTTTGCTTGTATAATAGGAGTCGCTCAAAGTCGTGTGCTAACTCATCGTGATACCGCTAGGCTAGCTAAATCTGCGATATCAAGTACTTTAAATATTGTAAATACGTCTGCCTTTAAATCCTTTTCCAAAATAACATCTTAAAAAATTTTGTATTAATTTGTGATCGGCTCCTTATATATCGTTGTAAACTGCAACGTATGCTTCCAATGTTTGGTATCTTTGTTAACTTTATCCAAAGTGTAAAAGCAAGTGTGAAAGCGGTTATGTAATTGACCGGGGCAAATTAGCTTTACAAAATAAAAAGTGGAATATTATATCATAGTTGAAATTTCATTTGGTCAGCTTATCTTGGATTTTGTTTCATGAAATCAATATGAGAAAAATAAATATTAGTTGAGCAGTGTATGATAGGAGAGAATACTATCTTTCAAATCAGTATTCCGTTCATTACTGGAATGAAAATAATTTTGTCAGCTATTCCATGCATAAATTGTTTACAATAAAAAATTGAATACACAACACGAATTGAACTTAGGAACAAACCCTAGACTCATTTCTCTCTTTTGTATCAAAGCGGAGAACTCGCTTCATTGATTCTTAGCAGATTATTTTATTTCCGAAACAAGTGACATTGACTTATCGTCATTTGGAAGAATGGGTGAGACTCTCTTGTTTTCGGCCAATAATCTGAAATTTCAACATGTTTAGTATTTATATATACGGCATTCTCATACATAACTGGATCCATTCTGTTTGAATCTGTACAGTTATTATATTTCCCTAATAATTAGTGCTTAATCCATCTGAAGAATAGATCCGGGTAACTTCATATCATACCTGCAATAGGTGTCGCTGATTGAAACTTAGGAGCTCCCTCCCAAATTCCGCCATACAATTTACGTTGAAAATACATTTATTAACAACATATCCACAAATCCTGCACATACAAATCATAATAAAACGAAGTACATTTGAAGGTTTGAGGTTTAAGGTTTATGCTGTATTCGTGATATTAAATATAATGACTATCCTCTCTTCATATTTCCTAATATTCTCATCATTCATGCTGTCTAGCTACAAAATTCACCAAGAATAACGGCCTGAAAATCTATTCTTTGCATTGATTCATATCTCACATATTCAGTACTCAATCTTATAGACATGCGTGTAATTTTCCAAAAGTTCACCCAAGTAATTCCACAATTCCTGGTTCACGCTCGTTGCCCTATAAAATTTTTAATTTTTAAATTCATTCATGTTCTATAACTTGCTTTACGTTATATTAGTTTGTTTCCAAGTCCAGTATCGTTAGAGCTAGTTCATTAATCAACCTGGTATTCATTCATGACAAATGAATAAATAAATCTTGTCAAAGAGTATTTGAACATGCTTGAATTACCAATGCTTAATTACCAATGCTTAACCAATGCATATTAAAATATGCTTTAATTTATATTTAACTGAAGATTTGATAAATACTAAATATTATTTATTGATGCCACTATATTTTTTCAGATAGATATTCTCAGCATGATCGAGGTAAGTGATTACATATTTTTAACATATGAACTATAAACTACTTCTTAGACCGCCTACATTGCTCGATAGCAAATCATTGTACAAACGGGTTCGGTATGAACAATGTACAAGCAGTCAGTTAATAATGTCGTAACGCTGATATCTGATGACATAAAAAAAGAAAGTATACATTTTTTACCTTAATTGTTTTGAAAATCATTAAAAAAAATAGGTGTCGTTGTTTGAAAGTTAGAGATCACCTTCCCAACTCCTACCGCACAATTTTTAAGTTTACTTAGTGTTGACGAGTGAATAAATGGTACATATCATTTTTAGGCATCTTTTCAGGTCAAATACATTATTCCTTGTACAAAATTTTTCAAGAAAATAAACTAATATTAAATTTTTTTTATTAAATATTAAACCACGTCGGGCGATTTGTGAGGTGTCAATGAATTTGAGTTGTAAAATAAATCTAATAACTAGAGATGAGACTGTTCATGGGTATTGGTAATCAAATTAAAACTAAGCACAATTGAAGGGTTGCTTTGCAAGGTTCCATCGAATTTATGTTGTACTCGAAAATCTTCATATTTCTTAATATTCTAATCATTCATGCTATTTAGCTACCAAATTCAGCACGAATGATAGCTTTAATCAAAGTCAAAATTCAAACAGTTTTTCAAATTGGTAAAAAGATTCGGATATGTCTTATATATTCTTCGCATTGATTCATATTTCCAATTCCAGAAGCAGTTCCATTCGGAAGGGGTGAGTGATAACATACTTTTAAAACATGAACTATAAAGTACATTGCTTTGCATATCATTGTACTTTTTTTGATAAAAGCCTATTCGCCATAAACAATGCAATGTACAAGCTGCCTCTGATATCGATATGCAAGAAGCTAATATTTTTAAGAGAACTGGGACCGGCTTTGTCTAACTAATTTATTACACCCTGGGATTACAGTTGGGACGCCAATACAGTTAAGGTCGTAACTCTTAGAATGCTAATCGCGTCATCTCATATGGCTATTTTGAATATGTGGGATGTAGAAAAATATCTGGAACTTGAACAAGTCTTAGCGCACGGTAAGAATTAGTTGTCGCCATTTTCGTCGCATGAGATTAGCAAAATATATTATTGAAAGTATTCCATTATTATTTGTTTTCTTGCAGAACCTCGCCAAACTCGCGTGGGAAATTTTTTTCGTCGTCTGCGGCAGAGGATATCTGGTATCCCTAGAACGACAGACCACATTGATCACGGTATGCTTGACTCATCCAGTGCAGAAGAAGGTGTCGTTGTGGAAGATAATGAGAGAAACGTTCCAGGTCAAAGTGTCGTTGCGGAAGATAGTGAAACAATCTTTCCAGGTCTGACTAAATGTATTACTACCCTATCACAACAAAACCGATAATGTTATAAAGCAGTTGAATTTAGGATAGTGTTTTCAGCGTCTTCAAATTACTTCTAACCTTGCATCTAAAACAGTGCTCTTCAACCTTTTCACCGTGTTATATACCTTTTACAATTCAACTTTATATACCTTACAAACACCAATGTGTATTTAAATCTTGAATAACGTTAAAATCTAAGCACACTTTATGAAAAAACGAAACCTGACGATACTGCAATATCATCATGCTATCTGAGATACTATCCGCAAGTTGTAAACGGCGTAAATTTGACTGACAACCCGAGCTTCAACAGGAATAATGTTCAACTTAAATCATGCGATGTGTATGGCAGCCGAAATCATCAACCCAGACACGTGCCTGCCTTATCTATATAATTTGTAACATAACAATGTGCCCAAGTCGATAATTTGCGGTAAAGATATTTCATAATTCATGTGCGCCGCGTTTGCATTGTTGTCTCTAATTGAATATTTTATAATTTATTATGTTAGTGTTTAGAATCCCTGACTTAGGCTGTGCATCCTTCGTATATCGTTTATCAGTTGTATACTCTACTACTTATGGTCCGCACCGTAAACCCGGTTGAAAAACACTGATCTAAAACACTTAAAATTAAAGTGTTTGCTAATGGAAACTTACAATCTGATGCAGTGCTTGGTTGAACATATAGAATCAAATGAAATTGAAGCTAAACTACAAGATAAATATAGCGATTTATTTCACGATAGAAACTCCACGAAGAAGCGGACAGAGTGACAACCGCGTCTATAACGATGAAGATGGAGAAACCAAAGTTAAAGAGGTCGCAGCAGGATCAAGCAGTCAAGCTGACGATCGTATCGTGACTGATGAACGTGGACAAACAACAGTTAAATATGGCGACGAAGGAGAGAGAATGGAGATTGATTATGTCGATGACGGTAAGTTTTAGCTTTCATCATCTTTCATATATTATCTGATGCACAGCTTGTATATATAAGACATCCAAACTCAGATATTTGCATAACAGTACAGGTATTTTGAATCCTGCCAGTCGTAAAGATCGGTGGACATGTTTTTTACTAGTTTTTATCAGTCATCGCGTCCACGTACAAGTTAATCACTTACATGTAATGAAACTACAAAACCAATAAACCTAAAAGCTTCGAATTGAGGCATATCCGCTTTGTATAACATCAGTTATTATTATTTTTGTTTACAGAAGATCGTCCATTCATGACCCCGGGTGAGTGACATCAATACTTTTCTTGTTTCAATAATCCGAGATCGACAAAAGCCGCTAAAATGCTCATGACCGATTTCAGGCGATAATAAACTTGATCCATTCATGTCGCATACACAAATGGAAATATCAAAAATTCGCCTTCATATCTTTTTCGCATTTATACAGACACCGATAAATAATTGTCACGTAAACAGATGGGCAGTAACTTGGCCTTGCCGTTGAAAATATCGATAAAAAACCTGCTAAAAGTAATATAGGTCATCTTGTTACATTATACTTTTTAATCATTATACAAATGTTAGCCTATCTATTGATTTTTATTCACGGTTCATATGGAGTTTTGAGCCCCAGTGTAACCAATTCCATTATACACATCACACAGAAAAGTTATTGTGCACCCCTGCGTTAGACTTATAAATGTTATATAAGTGTGTTCCTACCTCGTTATCAATTTCCTTCAAACAAAAAAATTTTGAAATGCATTCAGGTGAAGAAGAAAATGAGGATACTTCTGATGACAACCGTCAGAGGCCTCGAGGTAAGAAATGTAAATTTTATAATTTTTTCGAAATTCAAATTAATCTTTTAGGTGCGATCTGAACGCTCTTTCAAATAAACATTTAAATTTCATAGAAAGATTATTGAATAAATAAAAATTGATTACTTATTGCTTTAGAGTTTAGAAAAACAAGGACTTGTAGATTTCAAATTTGTTTAATTGTATCCACTAAACCAATTATGTAGTTACCAACCCAAGTTATCACAATTTTTCTCTGTGTGCTATTGTAGAGACCGAGCGTGGAGGACCACAGGTTGAAGAACCACAGGGCGACGAGCAAGAAAATAAAGAGGAAGATGAAGGTACTGTGGTCACTGTAGTTCGAGATGACGACGACGAACATCAAAGAAAGGCGTTCAAGTCCAGGGAAGAGGAAAAAAAGAAGTAATCAACGATTGAATGAATTTTCAATTACACATCATCTTATTGAAATTTTTAGTTATCAAATATACGTGTTTAAACTAGCAATGATAGAATGAATTTTAAATAACATATTGTTGTACATAATTTTCGATTTTGAATATACGCGTTGATATGATTGAATGAATTATATATCATCTTATTAAAATTTTGGGTTATTGGATATACGCTTCAAACTAGCAATATATAATCATCCTATAATAATAAATTTGTATAATTTATTAAATTGATATGTTCAGGTTAACCCAGGTAAACAATAAAGGTGGAATTACAAAGATAGAAAGCCAAGAGTCAGCTTTTGTAAATTGTGGTTGAGTTTATAAGACGCGCTTTCAGTAACGGCAGTGGGTGTTATCGAATATATGAAGTTTATCATGGGTCGAACAATTCATCAGCTCGCATAGAAAAGTTAAAACATATTTAAAGGTTTTGTACACGGTTTTAAAAAAATACCTGGCACCAAAACCGACAGATTCATTGAACAATAATGTTTAGAAACTAAGTCATCTTTAAGCAAAACAAAAACAGTCAAAAAAAAAGGGTTTGGTGAAAAAAACAATGAACTCAAATATGGAGATACAAAGGCCGAGCCGAGATATTTTATTCCTCAGTTTTCCGAAACCTCATTTTGAACAAAGCTAAAGTAAGCTGAACATAGCTGTCTAAAACAGATTCAATAGACAAAAACATATAAACCTTGTGAGATATATTTAATTGAATACTTGACCGTATTTGTTTCCTCTATCATCGACTTCCTTGCTTACATAATAAGCATAATTATCTTTTCAATAGTTTTAGTTTATTTGTGGTTTTAGTTTATTTATTCAAAAATGAAAGAGCTGGCACATTAAGCGAGCTTTATTATATCCATGAAAAATGGATTAACATCAAAATTATTCTGGTCAGAGTGGTTTGCACTGCTTAGTCGGGTAAGAAAATTGATTTTGTACTTTACCACGTTAAATTTATTTAACAGTCCTATAGCACTGAAAAGGTCGGGTCCAACGACTCCCGACAGTATGAACTCAATGTACTCAAAGTCTCGCGACAAACGAACTTTTGGTGAATGTTTACCGCGAATTTTTTCTGCATGTCCCCAGGACAAATGCAGTGTTATATCTCTCGTTGTAGTACTTCCTGTTCCACGTTGACCCCTCACCTTACAAAAAGCAACAACAAACTCATTCTGTATATCTATAATAGTATTTTATAAAATTAATATCACACAAAAATCAAAAATATGAAATTAAAATCGAAAAATTAAAACAAAACCGAATCACATGGTTGGTTTGTCATACAAATGGAGTCGCCGCGACTAGATTGGCAGTGGTTTCCAAAAGTGGATTTACCGGGACAAATTAGAAGCAGAAGAACATTCGAGGACGGGAAAGGGGAGCGCCTGCAAGGAGCTGATACCGGTACCGATAATAAGATACCGTTATAATTGAATTGTTACGTTATATACACGGGCTAGAACTATGATAATGACGTAACAACCGGCAGTATCTAGAACGCAAAAACATAAAGGGTTGAACTGTTTCACAAGTCCGGGAGGCCATACTAAATTGTTTCGAGGAGCGTAATTCGCCCGTGGGAAGCATTTTGGGAAAAACGGTTGAGTCTGTATTGACTGGCGAATGACATCGTCCAAATGGAACAGATGGGGGGAAAGGCGGAAATAATTTGGGGACCTTGTGATAATTCGCATATGGAACAACTCGTTTGTTCAAAGCTAGGTCATGCGTACTCAGTTAAACGAAGCGAGCAACCAAAATGCCAGAAGCTCATTAAAACATACGGACGTAATGTGGATTGTTAGTATCGAGGTAGCCAACTTTACCAAAATTGGGAAAAGATTGAAATTAAATTGTCTTGAAACACCATGATATCATATATAGAAGATCTTTTGCTATGTCAGTAAGAATGTTCTCTTGATGCATCTGCAAAACGGGTAAATAAGGGATCGAGCAAAAAAAATACGTATCCCTGACCAATCATAATAGCGGTATTGCTGAAATTCATATCAAATGAAAGAAAACGTATTTTAACGTATACCGTACAGGAAGTCCCAAACTTGAGAGTTTATTGCCGGGTATTAAACTTTGTTTGGAAAAATTACCGTGAATTTTGAGGCATTCGTTTGAAAAAGAAGCGATTGAGCAGAGCGGAAATGAAAAAGGATTCTGTTGAGACACTGGAGTTGATGGATAATTTATCTTGAATTTCGTCATTTGGAGTTGTTTCGTTGGGTTGATCATACATTTTTATAACACTTGAAAAACTAAAGGCTGTAATAAAACACCATGATGTTAGAAACCTGACGTCATAATACCCGTTTCCGGTCACGAGAGGGGGGCAAATACTGACAAATAAGACATTACTGATAATTTCAAAGTTGAAACCTCTAGGTATGCCCCTGAACTGAGGCATGCTTCATAATTATAAATTGTCTAGAAATGAGCAGAGGAATAGCGTGGAAAAACTTCACGACTGCGAAAACGTCATAACTGATGTCAAAATAGAATATTTAAAAAGACCAGACCCAAGTAATTTTGAAGTTTTGTTTACAGATCTTTGGTAAAACAGTTGAGAAGCCCTGCTGTACTATATTGTAAAGGAAACATATAATTGTATGAGGTTATGTATATTCGACGGCCATGCGTAACTGAAGAAAAATTAAACAATATTGAGTAATATAAAAATTCTAATTAAATGGAACTATTACATAATAACATATGATTTGGAACGAGTAATTATGACATCATTATTCATTTATGACGTCATTATTGTTTGATTCACCAGTGTTTCAATAGAAACAAATCAATGATTTGATGAAGATTTCGTCACTTTTAGAAAAAATGTAAATCGATCAAGATTTCATTGTCTTTCGTTTTTTTTATATTCGTTAAAGAGTAATAATGGGCATGCCTGGGCATTTATAATCACTGAAAAACGCAAAGGGTTTAGGTTTAGAGAACTGGGTGTTTTACGACTAAAATTTAAAAGGCTCTTGTTTTTGTAATTGTTAAAGTTCTATATTTTGCTTTTATGCCGGGGCTGGGTGTAGAACTTGATAAGTGTTCATGTGTGGCGGATTCAAGATTGGGAACACTTTGTATGACATTCATATAATAGTGGGTCAAAGCGTTGGTCGTCATTGATGAATGGAAATATTCTAAAATCCAGGAAATAAAACCTCTTTTGGTTCTTAACATCGTTTTTCAGTAATTTTTAGGACTTCAGTTTGAGAATAGGGACACTTATTATGACATTCGGATGATTGCGGCTACTAGACCAAAACCTTATTCGTAGAAAATTAGTGAACATGTTTAAAAGCCATAGACAAAACACTTCTATTTATCTTATTTAAAGTACTTTTTTCTTATTTTACAGCGTTTTTCAGAAATAACTAATACCATAATTGAAAATAGGAACTAATTGAGCCATAGCAGCCGCCTATTTCCATGTAGACTTTTATGTATTTTTCCAGCATTTTTCAGTGATTACAAAAAACCGGTTTTGGAAATGGGAACACTTTTTATGACATCCGTATTATCGTAAGTTTACAGTTTTTCTAAAAGTGACGATTCATGGTTCGATCACCAAACTCGACAAGTATCTTCTTCATTTGGATACATGTTGTCTGTTCCTTTGCTGCAACTGTAAGCATCGCCGAATTTGTCGAAGTTGGAGAGAGATCCAATAACCCTGTCGATATCAAAAAACTACGTATGAGAAGCAGTTTACCACTGTTTCTGATACATTCTTATCGATCTAATTTTTTGCACGTTTTAGCTAGATTTTTTTATTGTTTATTTACGGGTTTTGCACGGTTATGAATTGTAATATATTGTCAGTCTCCGTAAATTCGTAAAGTTATCCAGTGGTATTTAAAAAGTGGAATTCTCAACTAACTGTCGATGACCCTGTCGATATTAAAAGTTCAATCATTCGGATCAACTTGTGTCTTCTATCAGTGTTGAATCATTCTTGAGAATCTTGTTCTCATGAGCTTGTTCAGGGCTCTTCAAACTTGGGGCACTGACCCCCTATTGGGTTGCAAAAGGGCTCAACAGGTGTCTTGGTAAAATAATTTCCGACACTTACTTGTATTTAAACAAAATATTGATCAAATTTTAAAGATTTGGAACCATTACTGAAACCCATCATCACCGAAACTGAACCGAGATTCGATCTCTTGTGCGAGAATATGCAAGCTCATCTGTCTCATTGAAGGCCATGTTAATTTTATTCTAGTTTTCAAGGGTCACGACAACATTTGGCCGTGTCAAGTAAGTCACGATGAAAAAAGTTTGAAGGACACTGAACTTGAACTCTTTAAACTGGTTTTTGTCTATATAAAAATGCTCTTGCACAGAGGGAATTGCCTTTATTATATTTACCTATAAATTCCAGGGCTATGTGAGTCCGTTGCAGCCAATCTTGTCGCATACTCCGGCCTGTACACACCACACCAAACCTGAAAAACATTACACACCGGCATTAAAACCGGGCATTTTTGAATACCTGATGGTTTCGAATATTATTTTTTTTAAATCGAATATCGAGTACTTTAAAAAAAATCAATTGTATTTGACTTCTTATTGTGATGGGTCCTCCAGGCACATACATTTTTAAAAACATAGTTCATCACTCAGTCAGTATGCTGAGTTGTCACACACGATGAAAGCATAATTCCTCAATAACTCGCTAAGGACAAAAATGACTCACATGCTAGAATTACATTGTAAAAATATGACTTCAATAAAAATAAATAGGAATTCACCCTGACCTTTGGCGACCAATAAAAAAACAAGATGCAGAGGATTCAAAATTTTTGTCTGTACCGATTCCAATAATTTACTATTCGATTCGAAAAGCCCATCACTAACCATCACTTTTCCACTCGCATTACACCCTTTTTCTGTGTGAGCCTGTACTATTGATTACAATCTCGGTGGCGGATGTGTTGCAGATTGAAGATATTTAGGTAATAAGTTATTGCCCCGCCACTGACACGATATAGGTTAAGGAATTCCGCATCATATTCCCTTAGAACTAACTAACCAACCTTGGACCAGATCAGAGAAAATAAGTAGGGAAAAAAAAATAATAAAATGTGTGAATAAGAAGATTTTTAGGGTCAACTGTCAATTTCAGTTGAGTAGATCTCACCTGCGCCATACTGAGAAAGAACAATTGGTCTTGTGTGAATTCTTGTAACCCTGGCAACAGAAGATCTGCATCGTTCTGCTGTCTCCATGTTTGGTAAGCCTGTAGTGAGAAAGAGATTAATTAGCAAAGCAAAGTTGAATTTAAGGTAATAGTGACTAGCTTCAGCCTATAATGAGTGTAAGATAGTGTAGCATCCAAGCAAAATTGATGTAAGTTTATATTATAATATTACATAAAATTACGTAATATACGTCATCAACTCTCGTCACATTATTATATTAAAATACGGAATATAGGTCATGAACCCACGTCATAATACAACATAGAAATACGTAATATACATACGTCAACCCTCTCGTCATAACATTAAATGTAAATACATAATATACGTAATCAATTCACGTCATAACATTACATAGAAATACTTAAAATACCGTCATGAACCACGTCATATTATTAGATGGATATACATAATAAACGTCATCAACCCACGCCATAATATAACATACGAATACAAATCATACTCCAGAAACTTACGTCACAATATTTTATAGAAATGAATAATATACGTCTTCAACTTACGTCATAAGCTTGTCTTATTCCGCCATTATCAGCAATGTTTTCACCAAGGGTTAGTTTTCCGTTCAACTGTAAAGAAAGAGATTTCCCATTTAGTGAAAAGTATAGCACTTATTCCAGATTGTAGAAACAATTGGAGAATATATTTAAAATTCAACTGCGAGAAGGGAAAGCCGAGCCGATGAGATGGTCATACTCTCATTGTTTATTTATTATGGACACGAAGACCCAGTGCAGTGTTCTCAAACCTTCATGGTGGAGCTGGAGGAGCTCGGAGTCCCGAGAAAACCCAATGTGGAATAGTTGATTGTTTTTTGTTGTCTCAATAGAATTAACTATAAATATATGTAAAAGCAAATCTAATACTGGCAAAACAAAATGATCTTTGAAGTGTAGCAAGTTTAATGCAAGCGGCAAAAAATGAAACCCCTGGAATACAGGGCTGTTTGTGTGTGAACATACCTTATAAGTTTGAGTAATCTGTAAAGGAAGTTTTGCCTGGAAGTTGTGTTCTTTCTAGAATAGTATTTCTTAACCTGGGGTAAATTGAATTCTAGGTTCTACACTCTTAGGGGAAAATTTCGTTATTGTGATAAGAGAATTTTAAATAGGTAAACAAAAAAACGTTGTGTTATCATTGGTAAGTCGCGAGGAATCAGTATTCGCCTATTATCCTGTTTGTGTATGATTATACCCGAAAGTTTCAGGGATCCAGACTGCTTTGCACAAAAGTTGGGTTTTCTCTAAAATATGTTCTAAATTCATTCCTCGGTGAAAGTTTCAGTTTCAGGGATCTAGACTGCTTTGATCAAAAGGTATGTTCTCATTAGAACAGTAGTTCGCAAACAGTGGGTGGGCACAAGGGGGCGTAGACAATTTCTTGTGGGGGCGTGAAACTAATTAAAAGTAGAAATATTGGTTAAATTTGATCTTGTCCGCCTTATTTTAAATATTCACATTTTTTTATTTCTGATATTTACGTTTTACTCACATATTTTTAACATGTTTTTTGAATAAAGCATACTTTCGCCTTACTATTTTTTATTTGTAGGTTATTGTTAGCTACTTATTTTTAAGATGAGGCGCGAGACTTGACAACTTCTAAAAAGGGGGCGCGGCTTGAAAAGTTTGAGAACCAATTCTTTAGAATAGGTTCCAAATGATCGGGGTTTTGTTTTAGGGGGGTCGCCCTGTACGTCTAAAAATGTGCCAATCTAATATTCTACACCAGGGCTACTCAACTGGCGGACTGCGGCCCGAATCCGGACCTTTCAAGTATTTGATTCGGACCGCACCTAATTCTTTATTTTGAATCATTAGCCCCACTTTGTAAATTCCTTCTTATAAAATGACTTTTATAGTTTTAAATATATATGAAAATAACTATACCACCATAATAAACAATCTTGATTATCTAATAATCGTTAGCCGGCTGAGGAAGTGCGCGTTTAAGGATGCCGAAATATAATTTCTGGGAAGACCGGACCCAAATAATTTTGAAGTTTTGTGTGTGGACCTTGGGTAAAAATAGTTGAGTAGCCCTGCTGCCAATCTAATATTCTACATTCCTATTATCTTACATTTTGTTGGGCATCTTCCCAGTAGTAGCCCGAGTATTGTTCTTCCATGCATTTTGCTTTGCCTTCAAAGTTAGTTCTGGACGAATTGCTCCACCAGTTTTCTAAGTTTCCAATACCGTTGTACTGTGAGCCACTGTCATCAAATCCGTGCGTGATCTTAAAATAAATGAGATTTCATGCCTCACTTAGCGTTTCTCGAACTGGAATCTCAGCCCATTTAGGGAGCTAAAAGTAAAATTTGATATATTTATAAAAGACCAGAAGTTTAAAATTAACCAAAATTTAATATGAATGTTTTAATAATCTTCGAAAGCGGGGTGTTGATCGTGATAGTCTAAGATGTGCTGATTTACTCCATTTATTTCACTCTGGTGAGTTAGTGGACATGAGTTTATATCTGACATGGGCAAACTAAGGCCCGCGGGCCAAATCCGGCCCGTTGGGTAATTTAATCTGGCCCGCCTGATGCTGTCACAACCAAACTGAAACCAGATTTTATTGTTTTAGCTGAAAAATAGCTCAAGGAATTTGTTGATTCTGTGATAAAATTCAGTTTTTGCGCGAGAGTTATCGTTCTCCACTTTTGTTCTTGTAACACTGTCAATATTGTTCATAAAGTTTAACTTTTTACGTCACAATTACATGATCCGCCAGTCTAGGCGGGAAAATTTTTGGCCCCTGGTCCAAAAACCTTGCCCACCTCTGGTTTATATCGTTTGCTTTTTGCTATCAATACTACTCTACTAAAACAATCTTACCTCATGTCCGATGACCATTCCAATCCCACCGTAATTCATAGAGTTAGGTTGGCCCTCATCGTAGAAGGGAGGCTGCAGAATTCCTGCTGGAAAAACGATCTGGTTCCTTGTTGGAGCATAAAACGCGTTTACTACCGCAGGCCCTGTGATCCATCTGAATATAGAATAATGTAGTTCAGTTAGTGCATATGAATTAATATAAGGAGATAGTAGAAACTAATGATGACATATATACAATGACGTAATTTTATTCCAATCATGATGACGTGTACTTAATTAAAATGACGTCATTGATTTTTTATTTAAATAACGATGACGTCATGTACAATGTCGACTTAGTTTTTCATTCCAAAAATGATGACGATTGACGACATATATGACGTCACTGGTTTTTAAAATCTTAAAATAGAATACGCTGAAGCAATTAGGTTAGTGCATGCGATTCCAATTCAGTGAATAGTAGAAAAATAACGATGGATATATGGATTACGTGATTCCAACAATGATGACGTAATTTATAATGACGTACTTAGTTTAACATTTCAACAATGATGACAACCTATATGGCGTCATTAGTTTTTGAGAAAGATATTTAAATGCAATCTGTTGAAGCAATTTGATTAAATGCGCAGGATTCCAGATAAGTTAATAGTAGAAAACTATGAAAAAGAGGAGGGTGGTACAGGTCCTTAGTCGGAGCAAAAATTGTAAATAAACGTCATATAAAAAATATATTAACTCTTACTCTTCTCTGTCGACATCTTTGTCCAATTTCTTCATGTTTTCAACGTTTTTGAAGTAAATCATGTTTTGCATGTTCTGGAAATATTCGTCAGTGGCCACATTAGCTGCGGTGTACTCATTATCCATCTTCGGATCTTCTTTGTCCAAGATATAGTCAGGATAAGCAATTATTGGAGTAATCTGGTTGGCCTTTTTCTGTGAAAAGTAACATCAAATTTTTATGACGTAATATGCACCCCTCTCTCATTATAAATATCTACTCATATTCTAGTTAGCTGTTTTCGTTAAACAGTTATATTAGACATTGTTACGATATTTAAATTTTTAAGACGTGATATGAACACCCTCACCAAAAGAAAAATAATTCTCACCATTTATTGCGATAAATACACTAGCCCTATGGTTCTCAAACTTTCATGATTCCAATTTCAAAGACTCTCAACCCTCTTGTGGAAATACCTAGTTTGCCGATATGTGCGTGGTTCGGAGTTTGGCGTCAGAGTTTGTTCACGTCAGAGATGTATTGGTAATTATGTAATAATGTAATAATCGAATACCAGTGTACTATTATAATACTAATTACATAGTTCGGGAATATCGATACGGCGTTTTTTTTGTTTGGTATTGATATCGGCCACAAAAGTGGTGACGGCACATCTCTAATTTATCTTGGAGCCGTATCGTTTTTAAACTTACTATAGTCGGGAATCCAAATCAACTTTTCCCAAAAGTCGGATTTTTAGAATTTTAACAGTGAAACAAGAATTCAAATATTTGAAAACCATTGATCTAAACATGATAACTGTGACAGTTGAAACTGAATTGTAATTTGGGGTATTTAAACACATGTTTCTAATGATGGGTTTTAGCATATTTAACGGGTAGGTCAGTGGCTCCCTAAGTTCATTAACCCGGTGCCAAAATTAGAAGGAAAAGGTTATTCGCAGACCGCGAGAGGGGAACGCCCCCAAATGGCTGTAACGTATAATTAATTAAGCATCAACGCGTTCAAAACAGTTCTTGAGAGAAGCCCAAAATTCTAATTTCGATTTTCTGGGTAGTCGGAGGAAGTTTCAGAGTAAAAACTTAGCCGTGAGTCCGCAGTCAATATTTAAATATAATACAAAGCATAACGCTACTTACCTCTGCCTGTGTTTTTGTATCGTCGTCCATCCATTCGTTCCCGGGTAGGAAGTTGATAAAAGCAGTCCGGATGTTTTCAACCATAGTTTCAGTCTGAAAGAGAAATAAATGTAATAGCGGTTTTTATGATCGTATTGACATGAACCGCTTGTCTCGCGTAATGGGAATAAGCTAGCTGAGAACTGTACAAGACGAACAATATTCCAGTGGATCTTGAACTTTTTGAGCCGCGCCCATTTTTAGAATTTGTCAAGTCTCGCGCCCCCCCTCAAAAATAACTATTCAACAATAAGCCACAAATAACAGATATCAAGGCGAAAGTGTGTTTTGTTCAAAAAACACGTTGAAAATACGTGGATAGAATCGCAATCTCTAAAGTCTAAACAATAAAGAAATGTAAATATCCGAAATAAGGCGGGCAAGATCAAATCAACAAATAACAAATATTTCATTTTTAATTAGCCTCACTTCCCTCAAAAATCATCTACACTCCACCACTGGTCTATTCACTTCTGGATAGTGGAACTCAAAAAAAAAAAAAAATGAAAAAATAAAAGATATAGCCTTCAAGATACTTCTTTCTTCAAAATACTGAAAATTGGGAATCGATAGATCCATTAGTTTAACGGAAAATCGATTAGCACCAACTACGACAATTTTAAAAATGATTCACTGCGTGTTTAAATTCAAACTATACTCACCACTTGCTTATTTTCTTCGGCGAATTTTTCTTGCACAAATAAAGCACCAACCGGCATCGGAAATCTGCTGTTTGAATTGTCTGAACAAGTTTGCCAGCGAGCTTTTTCAGCTGATGTACCGGACACCGCGAGTCTGGGGAAATGTATAAGGTATAAATTAACAAATGTATAATACAGAGTGTCTCAAAAGTAAGTTCACACTTTTAATTTTGATTCGCTTTTCAGGTACTTATCATAGATCGTTCATTTCTTCAGCAAACATAGTTTGGATAAGTAGTAAAATTTAGGTATTGTTTGCATTTATCTTCAACCCACATACGGACGGACAAGAAGATTAACGCAAAAATAAAGTGCAAAATTGCTGTTTGGCAAGAATTAATAAATCAGTGAGGCAAACTCAGCGCCTCTTTAACAGAGAGTTTGGAATGCCTGTGTATCTGAGTCATATATTAGAAATGCATTTTAAAAATTCGACACGAAAAATAAATGAGGGCTTCATCTTGACCTTCAGGCAGACAAAATAAAAATGAGATCGTGGCGATTCGAAATTCGGAGCTGATAAGACGGCTTAATCATATGACGAATCAGAGTTTGGTATTATTCTTAAAAGGTCAATATATAATGGTTCTCGGAAAATTCGCCGCGGGAAATTTCGCATAAAATCGTCGCATAAAAAATTGCCACAGGAGAGTTTTGCTGTAATATAAAACAAGTATATATTTGTGATAAAAACAGTTATAGATTTTGGGAGTAGCTTTTTATTCAAAAATGATTCGTTATTTAAAAGCATATCCTAACCCCATTTAACCTAACTCTTGGAGCAATTTTTCATGCTATCACAATGACTTGTTTTGCAGCAAAATGCTCTTGCGGCAATTTTTCATGCGGCGAATTTTCCTATGCGGCAAAATTTCCCACGGCGAATTTTCGGACACGCTATATAATACCTGTAGGGAGCCTGTGTATCTCTGTATTCTTTCCCGAGATACGAAACTCTGCCTTTAAGGACCATCCACACCATGTAGTTCTGGATGAGCCTGCAATTTAAAAAGTATGTTATAAGTATAAGTTAATTTCGACTCCATAATCAGCATAACAGACGATAAAATAATTGGTGCTCCCGAAGTATGCGAACCAAGATGGCGGACATCGGAACGTAACATAGGTAACAGGTCAGGGTTAGACGATAATTTTTTTCCAATTTTCCTTATTTTAGTCCTATTATCAGTTCGAAGACTAGCCAAGAGCCTCCCGTAGTATTTATATCTAAAATTATGGCCTAACCCTAACCTAGTACACATATTACATTCCGATGTCCGCCATCTTGGTTCGCATACTTCGGGAGCCCCAAATAATTGATAAAAACAAATAAATAAAATTGATTAAAAAATGAGAAGAGTAAACAGACCTTAAGTAAGGTTTAAAGTAGTGGTTCGGAAAGGTGGGGCGCGTCCCACAAGGGGTTCGTTTACAATTTTTGAGGGGGAGGGAAGTTGTTTAAAAATATAAAAAAATGTTAAATTTGATCTTGACTTATTTTGAATGTTTGAATTTCGAAACTTTTTATTTATTTTCGTTCCATCCTCGCATTGTCAATCCGTAACTGTGCAAGTATTTTTACTTCATTTAATACTGTGTGAAGGCCAAAAAAATATATGGTATCGATAAATTTCCTTTGCAATTAAAAAAAAAATTGAGACTTTATGAACACTCTATATTTTTGCCAGGGTGTAGAAAGACTCTTGAATACCTTAGAATAGGTATGTTTTTTTTTTATAGCCACGGAATCCTTGCATTATATGCGTGCGTACCCACCGGCACAAAAACATAGAAGAAGGAAAAGTAGTTCACGTAGAAACAAAATCGATAGCATAGCTTACTCGTTATCGTATTTCGCAATAACCTTTGTGAAGTTGCTAAGATACTGGTCGCCATAGGATACCATGTCACGTGATCTTTCCACAGTTGTTGAAACGATCTCAAGAGCTGTGTTGAGGTATTTCTCCCAATCAAAATCGGATGCTATATCGTCGTACATGGCTGAAATACAGAAAAATACAAAATTGAAAATTTGCAAACAAAAACCAGTTCTCTCGCCATAATAAAATTTTGAAAAATGCAAAATAATAGCTTTCTAGTTAACGTTTCCATTAGCAACCTTTTATAATTAATTGATTCTTCATTTGCGGAAAAAGGCGGAACGTTGTAGTGACATAATTTTCGAATGACGTAGTCGGGTGGGGGGTCTAAAATGACATAGGCTAAAATTGTTACGTTACGCCTGCTTGAAGTACCTGTGTTAAGCAAGAAGCGTAAAAAAGCTCAAGTTCCTAATAGTTAAGCACAGTTAATTAGAGATTGTGTCGCTAACTTCGTGGTAACTACTAACCTTGAACTGTTCTTTTCTTATAAATCGCTGAGCTGTCCCGACGGTCCTCTGGTTTCATCATGATGCTTGCCAGATCCGTTTCAAGGGCGATCATCTGAAAATGCGGAAAAAGCACGATTCTTAGTATTTATTAGCATGCTCCCAACTGCATGGACTACAGTTGGGTGGACATTTACTTTTTTTGAGTGGACCAGACTTGGTTACTGGGCCGATGGCTCAAAACTCAATATGAAAAACTATGAATAAAAACACTTTACTTACAAAAGCTAGGCTAACGTGTATATAATAATAAGAAGCACAATGTAACAATCGGGGTTATAACGTTATTTTCATCGATATTTTCAACGAAAATTTATATCCATGAAAACCATAGTCGTAATTTCAGCAGACACAGGTGGGCCGGATATCGCCCGCGGGGCGTAATTTGACCAACTGCGAGGAATACAGAATTCTCAGAATAAATTTTTTTTATTTTTTGAGTGACCACCATATCCAGTATGCTACCTCGATTTCCATTTTAGAAGGAGTGTTTCCAAATTTGAGGGGGTGGTAAATAATTTACTATTAGCGATAAAACTATTTGTAACCTATAGAAATGTTTTAGATAGTTGACTGAACATTTGCACTGTTATATGCGCGACTATTCAGATATTCTAATACAATCATATTCAAGTTAGGAATTTAAGTGTGGTGTTATATCTCTAAATTATGAGTAAGGGGGGATTAAAATTTTAGGGGGGGGGGGTTTCTTCGAACCAAGATGGCGGACATCGGAACGTAACATGGGTAACATCAACAGGTTAGGGTTAGGCCATAATTTGTTTCCAATTTTACTTATTTTAGTCCTATTATCAGTTCGAAGACTAGCCAAGAGCTTCCCGTAGTATTTATACCTAAACTTATGGCCTAACCCTAACCTAGTACACATATAACATTCCGATGTCCGCCATCTTGGTTCGCATACTTCGGAAGCCCCGTTTCTTCTCTATAGGGGGTGTAGGAAAATTCCTAACCCTATTCATAATCGTTTATTTAGTTTCAGTCGCTTTGGCATTTCCGGGATTCTTTGTTTGAGCACTTACCAATTTCCTCAAACAACAAAATTCTAAAATATTATTGTAAATCGTTTGTCTGAAGAAGTCTGACTTTGGTCAGACGAAACGTTACCACACAGTAATATTCATAGCTTTACCTTCTCCAAATATTTAACCAGCGTCCCCCGTAATATGAAACGGATGTTCTAGCGATATTATTTACGGCCGAAACAATATTTATGAATGAACGCTCTGTATTAGGCTTGGAAAATATTTACATTTCAATTAATTTGTCTGTGATAATGAAAAGGGCGGGAGAGTTTTCATTTGCGGCGGATTTTATGGGTGACGGCAAACCAGAAACACTTACAATTGACTCAGACTCAGAAAAAAAAATGTTCAGCTCCGACTCAAGGGCGTAGCTAGAAATAAAATGTTCAAAAGGCGGGAATCCTGCAATTTCTGATTGACAAGAGAAACCGTAACAGCTAGGTCCGGGTCCTAACGTGCGGGTTGAATGCATTGAAGGTCTATAAAGCGAGCTATATATGATACAAAAAAAAATAAAATTTACATTTGCATTTCAAAAGAGGGTGTGGCAAACCCCTAGGTATACTGACCTGGGATCTTTTGTAGAAAGCCCCGGCAAAAAAAAAAAGCCAACGCGCAGAATTAAAAAAAATAGTAGCCTAATTATCGAGTTAAGGTGAGGGCTAGGAATGCAGATTGCAATGGAAATTTAAATTTTCAATTCATTCCTGACACTGACCCAAACTGGATGACTACTAATTTGGTATTTTAAAACTTGGAGGGTGTTGTTCACAAATCTTCTTTGCGTTTGATGCGGGGACTTGATCCAAAATTGGCCCTGACTACCGATTACGCAAGAATATATATAAACAAAAACTTAAAAACTGGCATATCGCATAGTACACCTATTTGTGTTCATGTTGGAAAATTCAACCCATATAACCCTCCCGTTGGCTTGACTTGCAGACTTGGGTAATACTTGAGCTTTTTCATGTTGCCTCCCAACAAAGCTTTGTACACGCAATCATTGCTATGTAAGACGTAACTTTAGACAGTGACGTTTTTTGCAGGGGCTTTGTACAAATAATCTCCGATATTTTTTTTCAGAGTCGAAGTCGATTGTAAACTAGACTAATTTGTCATCACCCATAAAAGACGCCGCAAATTAAAAGTTTTCCGCCTTTTTCGACATCACAGACAAATTTATTGAAATGTAAATGTTTTCCCAGACTAATACAACGTATTAATTGCGCGGAAAATCGTGGGAAAATTTATTTCGTCTGCCGTGAAAACTGAAAAGCCTTAATTATCGCAAAACTCGAACGAATACACTTTGAACGGCGCTAGCCGCAATATTTATGAATGAACTCTTTGTATTAGGATGAAAAATATTTACATTTCAATCAATTATGTTTGTTCCATCGTAAAACGACAGGAGGTCTTTTCTTTGAATTTGCGCATATTCTATTGTTGGACTTATTTATCGTTTTGCTAAATTATTTTTGTTGTTGTGAAAATCGACTTTTTCGCAGTTAATTGACCATTCGGTTTCAAATTTTCAGTGGTTAAAAATGAAAAAATGCTAATAGACTATTACTGCAAATTTTTTCTAGCAACCGATGTTTTGCCTAGCATTTTGCTGTTTTATTTCAATCCACGAAAACACTTTTGATAGTGGCGCTAAATTAGTGTGTGTACCAATATGGAGGTAACTAATTTTGTTCGCCTACTTTACACCACGTTATATAAAGGGCCTGAAATCTATGGGCTGGGGGTATATTCATTTGGCAAACACAGACAGTCCCCAAACTCGTAATAAAACTAAAATAGGGAAACCAGTATGAAAATTATGGCCTAACCCTAACCTGGCACACGTACTACGGCGATAAAATAAACCCAGAATTATTCAAAAAACCTTTCAAAAGCATCGATTTCACTAAACGTCATTAACCCTGCTAAAACGCTTAACAGTCTATTAATGAAGACTTGAATACGCTAAAATGAATTTCTGTATAATTTTTTTATCTCAGAAATTGGGAAATATTTTTGCATTTTTACAGACCGACTCTCCAGTGTGATGTGAAAAAACATTATAATTGAGAAACACACGTTGGATGGCTTCCTAAAAACGAGGTTATAAACAAGCTTTCATTTTGCTTTCAAAGTACGTGTATATTCACAATTGAAGGTACTACCTATTGCTGAGTCGTATGTGGATCGAATCGTGCGGGGCTCAAGATTTTGTAATATCAAAATTAATTTCATTTCATCACCTTTTTTACCTTCAAGTACAAAACAACAATTAAAGTAACTTTGCTAGTTTTGCGTATACATACTATACATGACGACCCAGATATGGTGTTTTAGTGGTGTTTTATGGTGTTAAATTTGATTCAAGTTCGGTATACATTGGGCGGGCAGAAAGGTGCTGGTCGCGAGATGGCGCTGAAGAGACGATAAAATTTGTAACTTTCAGCACTCGTATTTGATTGAGCTAGGGCTGTGACTGGTTGGGCAGGATGTTAAAATGCAGATCCGATATCCGTGTTCAAACCGGCCAATAAGGCTGAGATACGTCACATGGCTACCCCATAAGTGAAGCGTTGATCAGACGGCTCGTTTTTTTATTCAATCTCGCCTCATATGTTGCATTTTAATTCTCAAATTGCGTAGTTTCCAATCAACTCAGCATAAGTCTACATCAGGGGCGGGCAATTACTTTTCTAAGTGGGCCAGACACATATAATAGACTTGGTTACTGTTTTGAGGATCAAAACTCTATATGAAAAACTATAAAAAAAACAGGTTATTTAAAAAAGCTAACGTTTATATAATGATAATGAGCACATCTAACAATCGGGGTCATTATGACGTCTGTCTGTTTTTTTTTTATAGTTGTCCATATCGAGTTTTAATATTGAGTTCGGCACAGTAATCATGTCTATTATATGTATCTGACCCACTCAAGAAATGAATTGCCAACCCCTGACTCAAGGATGATATCGGTACTGGTACCTTACGTGCATTTGTTCTTTCTATCCTTTTTATTAATTCACAAACAGATTCACAGCTTTTATCTTTTTCAAATATTTGCTCGAAGTATAATAGGAATTCATTATGTCTCTTGAAGTATGACTAATTGTTATATCACAACCACGTGCTTTATGACAGCAAATATACGTAATAATTTATTTTTTCGATGAACTCTTTACCCGGGGCTCCCGAAGTATGCGAACCAAGATGGCGGACATCGGAATGTAATATGTGTACTAGGTTAGGGTTAGGCCATAATTTTAGGTATAAATACTACGGGAGGCTCTTAGCTAGTCTTCGAACTGATAATAGGACTAAAATAAGGAAAATTGGAGAAAAATTATCGTCTAACCCTAACCTGTTACCCATGTTACGTTCCGATGTCCGCCATCTTGGTTCGCATACTTCGGGAGCACCCTTTACCCTTTCTCGAACGATTTCTGTGTTACTGAACTTTCACAAAATGTTCTCAAACGACGATTTGCTAATTGCGCCCCGAAAATTAACAGAATTGTGGTAAACATAACCAAAATATGATAGAATGTTTTACATATCGTATTTGTTATAAAAGTTTTATTGTTTCTTATTTTCAATCGTATATAAATCAATAAATTTATTTTACCTTTCTATGTCGTTCACTTTCCGATACATAGTGTGTGCCTTTATTATTATGTAACAATAGAGACAGACACTACTTGCTACAACATTTATAATAAACACTATATGTGAAATAGTTAATTAATTTTAGTTATGTTTAACACAAATCTGTTTTTGCGACGCTCCTTTCGGGTACCATCGCTCAAGTGGTTCGCCGTCTCTGATTTAAAATATTTGCAGTTTCTATTTGTTAATTTCGGCATGTCAGCAATGCCAAGAAATTACCTCAACGTTTTATAATTCAGTGATAAAGTACGAACGATTATCGGAAACCAAAATGCGTAATCATCTACTGATAACACTAGATAAATATTATATCATCGATTGTCAAGGACACTGTTGGAAAACTCGTAAAATTAACAAGGATTTGATACTCGTATTGATTGTAGATGCTTCACAGCCTCGTGCGGAAAGTAAGTTTTTATTGTTATGACGCTTTTTTATGTGCCTCACACTGGGGTGTGCTACCTGCGACCCACAAAGAAAAATGGTGCGCCTTTGGAGAAGTGCGAGTGCAGTTTTAAGCACCTTGTGACGTCTGAAGCTATCGCGAAACTTTGGCAAGATTTCCAAACCATGGCCGCTATGGTCAAACCATGGCAGCTATGGTCAAACCATGGCGGCTGACTTTTCAGCTGCCACAAATCAATGGTGTAAGGCGGAGTACCACGGCAGCAAATTAAAGACCATGGCGGGTAAAATTGTGCTGCCACAAACCAAGTCATGTAGGCTGTAATGGCAGCACTTCCCCTGATGGTGATATACTTTGGGTAAGTTAAAACATTTTTGTTATGAATACAATTTTGATAGATTTGGGGTTAGGTTTCACGTTTGAGTAGATATAATTCTACATGATAAAATAAAAATCTGGTAGAAGAGTTGTTGAATATATCGGTAATAGCGCCATAAAATCATGGCAAGAACCGCCATGAAGCGGTAAGAACGTGATTTTACCAGATTTATTTTTTTAAATATTTGGGTCGCTTGAAAAAAAGTTTGAGAACCACTGACGTAACTCAACGATTGCTGTATTAAATAAACTATAAAAGGTGCTCCGGGAGTACTCGTACTAAGATGGCGCACAACCTGAACATAGTATGTGTACCAGGTTAGTGTTGTTCAGGCTGTGCGTCATCCTGGTACAAATACTTCCGGAGCGCCCAATAAAGAATAAAACGCAAATATGTGTTTAGGACGTCAGCTGATAACGACTCAGCTTAATGACTAAACTAATAAAAGGTTTCAAGAACTGAGATTTTGCGTAATTTTGTAATCATTACCAACGCTCATAAGGACATGGGGGGAATTTTTTCTTAAGTACTTTTGTGGGCGCTGCAGAAGTATGTGCACCAATATGGAGGCAACTAATTTTGTTCGCCTACTTTACATCAACTTGTGTAAAGGGACTGAAGCCGGCGCCCCCGTAGTATGTGTACCAGGTTAGGGTTAAGCCATCATTTTATTTCAATTTTCCTTATTTTAGTTCTATTACGATGTCGGGGTCTAACCAAGTGACTCCCGTAGTATTTGTACCTGAAATTATGGCCTAATCGTAACCTGGTACACATACTACGTTCCGGTGTCCGCCATCTTGTTGTACATACTACGGGAGTACTCTGAGTACCCTGGGTATATTCACTTGACTGACACAGACAGTTATCGAACCCGTAATAGAACTAAAAGAAGGAAAATTGAAATCAAATGATGGCCTAACCCTAACCTGGTAAGAATCGAAATAAAACTATGGCCTAACCCTAGCATGGTACACACGCTACGGGATTACCTTTTGTGGAATTATTCTATTCTATGCTATCTTTAAAATTTGCACAATTTCTCGGGACGAAACGATTTAGAAATATACTTATGCTTTCGTTTTTTTCTGGACAATTTAAGAATTTCTCCTATCGGGTAGTTTCGCTAATGAGGTAGTTTATAACCAAACAAAAACTACCTTTTCTGTAACTTCCCAAACAACCGTTTCATTATAAGTTGTTTGATTCTTTTCCATCCATAATTTGCCCATGAAGTCTCGCATAAATTGAGAATAGCCTGGAAGTGTGAGATTCCGTTTTTCGTCGAGGTAGTAGTCCCGGTTTGGCATTCCAAGTGCTGGTTGGTCGACCTATATACAGAGTATATAATCATTTTATACAATTTTTATTAGGCGCCGTCCTTCCGTATAAAGCTCTGTTCAAGCTGTTTTTGATATATATGTCATGGTAATTGAACTCGAAAACTTTAACCTGCAATTTCAAGAGCGTAGACAGCCAATTATATATATATATATTTTTTTTTTGGGGGTGGGGGGGGGGGGGGGGCAATTTTTTGTATAATGACGTAATAATACATGTTAATATGATATATGCATTCTTGCTGAATGAGGATCTGTACGATAATTCACTGATAGTTAGGGAGCTGCTATAAATTCGGGAATTTATTTGAAAAAAAAACAAAATCGAGGGGGAAGAGGGGCAATCTTTTAGTATAATGTTGTAATATATGTTAATATTTTATATGCATTTATTCTGATTAATGCTCTGTACAATAATTCACTGTTATGCAAGCTACATCAAATTCGGAAATTTATTTCCGGAGAAAAGTTGTTTGTTTTTTGAAGGAGAGGGGGCAGACAATTTTTGAATAATGTACAGGTTTTCACTGATAACCGATAAGACGCCTTGCTCAAATGGCAAACCACAGCTGTCAGTCTATATACCCTGAATAGATCAATTAGCTAAAATATTCCGGGTTGAAATTAGTCTTCCGGGGTCAAAGTTCATATTTAGATAATAAACTCGCTGCAAAAATTCAATCAAACTAAAAAATGTGACGACTTACACGGAAGATTACCAAATACCGTCAGTTTAACGTTTCGGGAAAAAAAATTTCCGGTTCCGGGGTCAAAGTTTACAAGAGTATAGACACTAACCTGTATTATAGTTGCACTTGAGTTTTTGTCGTCTGATCCGACCCACATCGATACGATGCCATAAGAGCCATAAATCGAAATCGATTTGGCGAGGGCTTCTTCGAGATTAAAATCGGCGGGAAGTGGATCTCCGAACAACGGAACCCCGCCCATTTCGTCCGCAATTGATAAGGCTGGTGTTCCTTTGAATGCGTCGATTTTGTCTAGAAAGAAATGAGTATATGTATATTTTCATCCAATTCAAGAATCATTGTTGTAAAATGATTGAGGAAGCTTGACTTTGGTCGGATGAAACGTTATCGTAATATATTTGTATACGTGTGAAGCGAGAC
Source organism: Styela clava (assembly GCF_013122585.1). Lineage (NCBI taxonomy): Eukaryota > Metazoa > Chordata > Ascidiacea > Stolidobranchia > Styelidae > Styela > Styela clava. Next base: position 1,976,832 of record NW_024102828.1, read on the forward strand.
TCTTGAATCACTTAGAATAGCCATTTACACTCTTACTACAGTATCCTTGCAGTATACGCATACGTTTCCACTAGCATAAAGGCATAGAGGAAGGATAAGGAGTTCTCGCGCAACCTAACTCAAAGTTATGTATATTTTTATGTGACGTTTTATAAGGATTTTTTTCCGTGTACGTTTTGATTTTTTTCCCTGATAATTTGACTCCACGCGAACAAAAAGTTTGCGAACCGCTGCACTAGGTCAAGGTTGTGCAACCTGCGGGTCGCGGGCCAACTGAGGCCCACAAGAAGAAATTGTGCGCACGCGGAGAAGTGCTAATTTTGAAAAGTATAGGGCCTGCAAAACGAGTTTTTACATAAGTTTAAACCGGTACGTGCAAAGCCCATACCTGGGTCCAATTTATTATCTATACCAGGGATGCACAACCTTTTTGCCATTGGCGGGCGCAGTGCAATTATTTGTATTCAATACGGCCTCAAGGGGGTTGATAAGCGCGGCGTAGGCGCGCGAATTTTTAGGCTTTCATCACGTCATAACCGCGTATTTGACCCATGCGACAAGTGCAGTTTCAAGTATTTTGTGGCGTCTAGAGCTGCCGCAAAACCACGGCGGGATTTCCAAACCATAGCTGCTATGACCAAACCCACGGCGACTGACTTTTTAGCTGCCACAAACCAATAGCGAGCTGCCGTGGTTGCGGCAGCAAATCGAATACCACCAATTTTGCTGCCGTAACCACGGTATGTCGGCTGTAATAGCAGTGCTGCCCCTGATGATGATAAATATTGTGTAAGTTGGAACCCTTTTTTTATGAATACAGTTTTGATGTATTTGGAGTTAGTTTTAGGTTTAAGTAGATTTAATTTTGCATGATGAACTGAAATATTGTACATGACTTTGTAAATATACCGGTAATAGCGCGATAAAACCATGGCAAGAGACGCACGGTACGTTCGTGGCAGAAGCTGCCATGAAGTGGTAAGAACTGCGCCTCCTACGCGAGGTGCAGTCTGCCCAATTATGAGGTATGTAAGACTACTTGGAAGTATAATATTCGCATTTTAAACCGATTTTTCTTTTCCAACAGCAAATACACCATCCAGGTTGTTCGCGCGTTCACCCAGTTATTTGTATCTGGCCCTCCTGTATTAAAGGTTGCATGCCCCAGCACTAGGCCATCTCGCCGCACAAGACATTTTGGCGTTGTAATCTCATTAAAACCCGTTATTATAAGATTTCTTTAATCTTATTTGTCTGTAATCAATTATTCATACCACGATAACGGCTTCAATATCGGCGTGTTTAAGTTTAATTATCCACTTATAACATCGGAAAATATTGCATGTTCCCATGGGAAAATGGGAGCACTGATTATTTTCCGATGGCACGAAATTGTGAGCATTGCGGGGCTTGTACCTCAAATTAGAAAACATTTGTCGTAACTAATTTTAAAGTTCGCAAATAGTACACCAATTTCACACAAAGTAATATATCTATTGTAGTTTTTATAAACTTTTGATTCGGAACACAAATATTAAAACTAGCTCAAAACATAAATCTCATGATTTCGAGAAAATACATATAATCAGAGAAGCGGCGCACTTGCATAACAATGCCGACTAACAGGGGTTGCGGAAAATTTTAATATATTGAAAAGGGGTCGCAAGCTGAAAGTTTGGTAAGCCTTGAAATAGATCGCAGCGCTATTACTTCTCTTCTTTAGATAATACCCGATACTATTCTGACGTACTTGAAGTAGGAGCGCATCCTGGGGGAGGGTTGTAGGAGAATACCTTCGAAACGATTCAAATTGATTTGTAAGATTCGTAATTCTGAAACTTATTAAATTCGAAACCCACACCTCTATTCATATCGGTATATCAAGTTTTCGCGTATAGTTAAGGGGGAAATAAAGTTTCGAAATTGGCAAACGGGAACAATTTATCGATAATAGATAAAAATCACTGCGTTAATAAGGTTTTTATTGTCCAGTGCAGGGGTTGTCAAACGGTGGCAATTTTTCTCAAAGCAGAAGTTCTTGAAGAAAAATGGTATTATTCAGTCCGTACCTGTATCCATGCATGATGTATAAAACGTCTTTGCTTTTTGAATTGAAGATCTATCACCGGTGCTGTCTGTTTCTAATACCCCTGTAAATGAATAAAACAGGGGTTGGAACGGTTTTTGAACCAGGTGTCAAAAATTGTGCCCACCTAGACTGGCGGGCCATGTAAGTGTGGCGTAAAAAGTCACACTTTTTGGCCGAAATTTTATTAACAATGTTACAAAAGCAAAAGTGTAAAACAATACGCCTCGTGCCAAAACTAAATTAAATCACAATCTCAACAAAGTCAATGAGTTATTTTTTAGCTAAAACATCGAAATTTGGTTTTGGTTGGAATATCAAATGGTGTGTCCGTGTTTAATGAAACAATTCGAGTTGGTCATACGACACATACCTCAATATTGACCCGGTTGAAATAAAGTCCTCAAGTATCATCTTAAACCTTTTTATTATTGTTTTCAAGCATAGGGTGTCCCAAAAAAAAATGAAACCCAAAAAATTTGGTAATCGATAACTCCCTGTATGAGGGTGCTCCCTGGTATCCGTATCAAGATGGCGCACAACCTGAACATAGTATGTGCACCAGGTTAGGGGTGTTCAGGTTGTGCGTCATCTTGGTACGAATACTTCTGGAGCGCCCCGTATAAGAACTGTTCCCCAAAATAAGCCTTCAATAAGTAAGTGATAAATATTGAAACTGCTCATTCAATTTCAGATGACTTGGAACACCAGATTTATTTTTTATACTTAGGGCACCAAAATCTTAGACTTCCAAAGGGCATGATCCGGCCCTTATAGTTCCTGGGATGAATATGGATTCTCTACGTTGAATTTGCTTTTCTTCAAAGATAGTTGAGGCTCATACAAAGCATTGGGTGCCCCCGAAGTATCAAGATGGCGCACAACCTGAAAATTAATTTGGTACACATACTATGTCCAGGTTGTGCGCCATCTTGGTGCACATACTTTGGGAGCTTCAAGAATTGTTCTGAGCTGAAAATCTGTGAAATAAACTCAACTTACTTTTTAAAGTTTCCGAAACGCTATCTCTGACATCATTAAACGTCGACACGGATGACTTGTCTTCTGGTATATTGCCGTGATCAATATTCCATTGTCCGCATGCGTACGTAAAAAAATCATCACACGGATCGGTGGTTTGGTCCATACTGTTAAGAATTCTTGAAGCTGGAAAACATGACGTCATTTAGAAATATGGCATAATAAATTCACAAAGTCACATGAGAAAAATATTCCCAAAACGGAAAAATAGGAAGGTATTTGAAAATATGGTGTCATTTGGGAATATGACATCATAAAATCATGACGTCACAGCAGAAAAATATTTCCGGAACTGAAAAATAGGACGTCATCTAAAATTATAACATCCTAAACTATGACTTTATATATGAGTAGAATTTTTGAACAGTAAATTCAAATCAGAAATTAGAAGTGGTCCAAAGTATCGGGGTGTTCATTCGCATATCCACTGCGAAGCAGGCTCGTTACAAGCAACTACACAAAATTATGATAGATTCATCACAAAATCTCTCCAAATTATGCTCTGTATAAGCAAATACTGGATATTGTTGGGGTTCTTCGATCCATTCTCTCGTAAGTAGGCTTGCACAAGCAACTACAAAAACTGAGGGGTGACTTTTTCACGTTTTCTCCCATAACTAGGCTCGACAGAAGCAAATACAGAAAACATTAAAATTCATCAAACATTCTCTCTGAACTAGGCTCTATGGAAGCAACTATCGCCTACTTACCAGCTGTCACGCATGGTTGACTTGTACACATTTCTTGTGGCGGCTCCTCTGTGAAAACAAGGAATATTTAATCAAATTTTTTTAATTGTTTCGGAGGAGAGAAAAGCCGAAAAGACGACTCAATCAAATGACAAACCACTTCCGCTGACGCAGCTAAAAATGCCGGTCAGCAAAATCAATCGGTATTTCCTCAATTGTTCCAAAGTTTTTAATTAGTGTTGTAGTTCGAAGCAGGCATTTGAGCATTGCTATATTTTGTAACAATATATTTTTGTTCACGTGTGTTTTTTTTTTGTACGTTTATTACGTTATGTTTGTTATTTGCCGCGTTAGCCGAGTTCAAACAGCACGCCCGCCATTTATTTGTTATTTTAGATTGATTCTGACGATACGGGAAACCGCGATGACAACCTTGAGACCAGCAGACGATTTAATATGTATGATGTAACAATACACGATAAATGTAGTGTGATGTGACAATAATATGTAATAAACATAATAATGACATGTACGATGATACAATAACATATATTATGTAATAATAATATGTATGATGTCACAATAATATTATGATATAATAATAAACAACACGATAACAATGCTATTTTGAAATGATTGTTTTCTGAAGTTCAAATATTTTTCATTCACAAAATAGTTTTCAAATTGTAATCAATCTTCCGTATTTACCAAGTCTGCTTTGATGAAATGAGTATAAACATTTTTTTTTAATTTTTTTTGTGCTGTAGCTTTTTATTGAAATACCTGGAGAAATTGCTTTAAATTATGATTGAAGCCCATCTTGAAGATCATCTATTTCTTTGCAGTATTCCACATTTACAAAATGTTCGAGAATTTCAATTTTGACCCTGTTATTTTCAACCCGGAATTATCAAATTGGCTTGCTGCTATTATTCATTTATTTTTTTCCGTTCTCGTTAACTTCTCTTTTAAATCGTTTAAACTTCTGTAACTTCCTATTGAAATACGTGAGAATTTTTCTTCAAATTATGATTAAATACCAGCTTAAAATCTGTCCATAATATTTTTGAAGAAACTTTTTTAAATTTCATCTTTGAACTTTCAATTTTGAACCCGGAATTGACAAATTAGTCACCGTTGCTTACTGCTATCAATCATTTATTTATTTTCCGTTGGGACTACTTGTGAAAACGAAAAACATATATTTTTTAATTATAAACTTCTGTAACATTTTATTGAAATACGGGCAATCCAGAAGCGTGTGTGCCAATAATTTTGTTCGCATATTTTACATCAAGTTGTGTAAAGGAACTGAATTCTATGGGCTAAATAAAACTAAAATGAGAAAAATCGGGATAAAATTATGGCCTAACCGTGAGCTGGTACACTCACCACGGGAAAACCGAATGATTGAATACCAGATAAAAAACTTTTTTGATACTTACATTTTGACTTTTTTGTTTTAAAACCTTCGAATTGTCGCCCATGCTCACAGCAATTATTCATTCATTCATTTTCTATTTTAACCAGTTTTCTTTTTTAATCGCTGTTATAAATATTTAATGAAATTATATTTTAATCCGCGTCTAATTTTGACGGATATTTTAAAAATATTTTGGGTAATTTAATAAAAACCACAAAATTTCATTTTGTGATCGATATTTTGCGAAAGTCGATTCGTCTTTTTGTCTTTGATGAATTGTCTTAAAGGACACACAGTGGTGGGGTTCAGGTAGTTCATGCGAACACGTTCTTGGAACGTTATGGCACCAGAGAATCCGTTTTTGGAACTTCACAGTATTATCTAACCGTTGTTAGAACATCACGATAAACACCGAACCCGTTCTTAGAACATCACGATAATCAGCGAACCTGTTCTTGGAGACGACACGGTAACAGCGAGCCGGTTCTTGTGATGTCGGAGCATCAGCGAACCCGTTTTTGAAACGCTATCAGCGAACCCGTTCTTAAATCGCTATCAGCGAACCCGTTAACGTTCATAATGACTGTTATTGAAATGCCACACCTGTACGATATTATTTAACCGTAAAAATACAAGTTTCAGTTGTCTCCAATTTAAAATTTTTTTTTTGAAACATTTTACTATTAAAACTTTTGCGCCCCTGTCCAAACAACGCTCATGACACAAGCCATGGCTGCCACACCCTAGATACGCACGCCACTCTAACACTCCTGGTTTCCATAGTGATAAGCATACATTTTTGACTGAGGGAACCCTTTGTTAGTAAGATCGATACAACGAGAACCTGCACCTAATCCCATCATAGAACACACACAACACATACAACAATAACATATAGAACACATACAAAACACACATATATCCACCTAGTTCCATTGTGCTGAAATTCACCGAAGATCCCATTGCCACTTCCATTGCTTAGTGGAAAGCAAAAGTAAAAATAGTAACGAGGTCAAGTGTCAAGTCGTATTCGGAAGTAAAAGTTCATTGAGGTCAAATGTCATACCCATTTATTATGACAGACAAAAAACAGTTAATTAAGAGTGAAATAACCTAATTTAACCATTGTGCTTGCTCGCGAAAATTTAAGCATTCACAACAAATAATTTGATAAGGCATACGCTGAATTTATTGTTTTCAAAATATGGAAAATATTTTCTCCGGAAGTATTATCGAAAAAATTTTGTATCCGAAGTCATTTGTAAAGGGATCCGTGTTTGTAGTGTCTGGGTGTGAATTTTATCCGACTTCCAGAGCCGTGTGTAAAACTTTGGTTACATCAAGGGCCCGGGAAAGAATCGTATTGTATAATAAATGAGGCGCTTTTCAAGTACCCTTTTCAATAAAACCTCATCATTTAGATTTAGAACATATTCTAGCCTAGAAAAAACATAAGTTTAGTAAAAAACGTTCTGGGTTACTGCAACTCTTGGGTAGAATCATACACAATAAAAAGTTAAAGTCTGAGGTGGTGCAATGCCCCTACTAAGGGTTACAAAATCAGCTTCAAATAATATATAAAGAAATACCTTTCCGGTCGAAGGTGAAATTTATCGCAACGACTATTCCATGAAAACAGCGTGAAAAATAAATTAAAATAGGAATACTTAATTTTTATGAAGTGATTCATAATCGCTACGCCTCTAATGGCGAGCATGAAATTTGGACCCGATATCTTTAGCCTGAGACAACAACACGCGATAACTAGGGCTGGGCATATCAAATGGAATATTCAAACGGAATCGAATAATAAATAACTTATTCGAAACTTTTCAGACAAAAATTTCAAATCGCCGCCATTTTGTGAAAACCATAATATTTTTTTTCTTGAAGCAATATTTGTAAATGCATTACACTTTCTGGTGAGTTATTGATTAAACATGTTTCTTAATGTGTGAACACACTTAGCGAACTGTTTGAGTGATGAATTCTATGTTTTCAGTAATTTATACATCTGGAAGACCATAATTATAAAAAGTCGCATATAATTGCACATCTTTCAAATATTCGAGATTCGATTCGAAATAATATATTCGATTCGGTTCTGAAATCATCAGGTATTCTAAAATGCCCAAGTCTAGCTATAACCCCCAATTTTTTATATTTGGAAAAAAGTGTTTTTTTGTTCATACCTACCTTAAAACGATTTTTGACCCCAAGACTCTTTAGAACCCACGTTATCCACGGGGTGAGGATCGAAACCCCCAAAGTTTTGAAATGTAAAATAAAAACGTTTGGTGCTCCCGAAGTATGCGAACCAGGATGGCGGACATCGGAACGTAACATGGGTAACAGGTTAGGGTTAGGCGATTATTTTTTTCCAATTTTTCTTATTTTAGTCCTATTATCTGTTCGAAGACTAGCCAAGAGCCTCCCGTAGTATTTATACCTAAAATTATGGACTAACCCTAACCTAGTACACATATTACATTCCGATGTCCGCCATCTTGGTTCGCATACTTCGGGAGCCCCAAACGTTTTCTGTATCACTCATCGCAATTTTTCGTAGCTTGGAACGCTTTTTATCCCCTCAAGACTAGCTGTTACCTTCTAACTTGGCAAATCTAAATTTCAGAACCATCCATTTTAAAAATCCTGGCTACGTCCATTCTATAACCATTACACCATTAAATTAAATAATAAAACAGGACTTACCTGTTGGCGGCGATTTTGGTGCAGATTGGCCGACGCCAACTCCTAGAAGAATTGCCAGTACAATAGTTGCAACAGTCATGATGCCTGCAATCGCTCCAAAAATGAGGGCACGTTTTTTATATTTTTGAGTCTTTATTCTGGCTACGTCAAAATCCAGAGCGTCTTTGCTTTGGTATTCCATCGCTTTTGTAGTTGGTGTGCCGCTGTTTGATAATAGTACAGTTGTTGGTAAAGTACACACGCTATTACTGTCTATAGAGTTCTGATTTTGATCGCCTTGTGGGCAATTCCCGTTCTTAAAATTTGCTAGGTCCGTCATGCTAACAATTTCAGAGTATTTAAAATCGCTTCGACCTTTTTCTTTAAACTCTTTCCGGCGATTTGACATCCTACGGAACAGGAATGCAGTTTTTTATCGTTTTTTGACGCTGAAAATTGACGAAAAAATCCCCTGTTTTTCACACAATCGCCGATCGATGTGCATTCCGAATTTGACTGTAACACGATAATAACCAGCCTAGCTATAAAACTACATGCTGTCGTGATGTCTGCTTTAATTCAATTTTGTAATCGCATTAATATTATATATGGATAAGCCTAAAAGCCCCTTTGGACGGCAAATATAAAAAAATTATAATAAATAAACAAAGAGATTAGTGTTATTATGAAATGTAAACCTACTTTAATGACCAATTAATTTTTAAAGTCTTACAAAATCGTTTTTATGTATCTGTGACCTCGTCCAAACTCTAGGCTTAGGCTAAGAGGACTCCTTATTTATTCCCACTGACCATATTTCTTACTTCGCCTTCATTTAGAACAGTGCTATGTACAACATACAACACCCACTGATTGAAAAGTATGCAATAACCCACAAGTCTTTTTATAAGACCATCCACTCGGAACAAAGATCATCACGACTACTAGTTATTTTTATACCCCGCTTCACGAGGCTATGAAAAAATACAACGCCCTTAATTATTTGAACTCATTACAAAAATGAACGCCCCCGCTCCCCTCTTTGTGACATGTAAAAACAAGCATTTGTATGTATCATAAAAAGTGATTTTCGTAGCTTGAAACGCTTTGCAGATCCCAAATACTCTTGAAAACTTACTAACTCAGAAGTAAAGGAGACTCATCTCTGAGCAAAGTTACGGGCACTCACTCAGAAGTAAAGGAAACTCATCTCGGAGCAAAGTTATGTGCACTCACTCAGAATTAAAGGAGACTCATCAGTGAGCAAAGTTACGGGCACTCACTCAGAAGTAAAGGAGACTCATCTCTGAGCAAAGTTACGGGCACCCACTCAGAAGTAAAGGAGACTCATCTCTGAGCAAAGTTACGGGCACCCACTCAGAAGTAAAGGAGACTCATCAGTGAGCAAAGTTACGGGTACTCACTCAGAAGTAAATGAGACTCATCTCTGAGCAAAGTTACGGGCACTCACTCAGAAGCAAAAGAGACTCATCTCTGAGCAAAGTTACGGGCACTCACTCAGAAGCAAAAGAGACTCATCTCTGAGCAAAGTTACGGGCACTCACTCAGAAGCAAAAGAGACTCATCTCTGAGCAAAGTTACGGGCACTCCCTCAGAAGTAAAGGAGATTCATCTGAATCTTCTCTGAGTGCGTGTAACTTTGCTTTAAGCAAATTATTTTAAAATGTTAAAAATATGAGTCGGGGATTTGAAAATACAAATTCAAAGGCACATGTCGAAGATAATAGACAATATGACTACTAATATACAGTTAATATATTACGACTCGTCTTTACAATAACATTGCATTAGTTAACCACCGAAATTTATCCGTTAATTTTTTTGAGAACTAAAGTTTTTTTTTCATAGCTAAAACATTTTCTTGACTGCTTAACTTGAACCGTTTTATTATAAACTCGGCCTGTGCTTTCTTGATAGATTTCTCCAAAAACAAATTTTTCAAACAATGCCCGAGTATAAATTAATCCTTCGTCGCGATATCAGTGCTGCCAAGTCGGCAAAAAGTCTGATCCAACTTCGAGCCGACTAAAACACCGGTATCTCATATGTTTGTGGATAGATGGGTGCTCCAGAAGTATGCCTACCAAGATGGCGGACACCGAAACGTAGTATGTGTATCAAGTTGGGGTTAGGCAATATTTTCAGGTACAAATACTACGGGATTCACTTGGCTGGTTCCCGAACTCGTAATAGAACTGAAATAATTGGAAATTATGGCTTAAACCCAATCTGGTACACATACTATGTTCCGGTGTCCGCCATCTTGGTTCACATACTTCAGGAGCACCGATAGATGGGGTAGACTTTGCGTATATATCTCGTGAGCGAGGGAAGCCGATAAGAAGGCTTAACTATATGAAGGAGCACGGCCTATTTTCCCGTTCCTCTTTTATGTCGGAGATAGACTCCAACTACCACATTTAGGAATTTGGAAATCAGGGTTTAACTCTCGCTTACAACATGCAGCCGACACTACAACCTTGCAACACACTAGTGCGGTGGCGTAAGAATTACAGGTTAGTTGGAGATCCCAAGGAGCCAGCCAACGATTTTGGCTGCATGAAACATATATAGATACGAGCATATAAGTAGGTCACAGCAGAAGCGCCGCAGCAGAGTATTGATGGGAGGGGGATTTTCCCAATGTTTGTTCAAAATTTTTAAAAACTTATCTTTCGTTGCAATACACAAAGTAAACTCCACTTTAGTTTTGACCAAAAATGTGACGTCATAAATTTTTATTTTTGTCTCGCCTCCCCCCAATATTTTAAAAATACCCTCAACGTCGTTAGATTTATGGCCTTATTCTATTTTAGAAAACTCAAAATAATCTCCATACTGATGACATTAAGCTTGACATTAGCAAGTATTGAGAAATAGGTTTTCTATGTTAGTCGTGATACGCCCATGGGAATTTGGAGACATGTTATTTAAATGCCAACACGACTGGACAACGAGTTTTCAATTCAATCTGTTTTGCGCGAGTAATCGCAATTTCTTTGCGTCGCAAAATACCTGAGTTCAATTTAATATCTATGTCAATGACGTTACAACGCCATTTTTATGCCGCAAAGACTAGAAATCCCATGTTAAGTAAAGTTGTGGCCTACGGTTTCGCCCAGTTTTTTGTATCTGGCCCTCCGGTATTAAAGGTTGCCCTCCCCGTGTTAGGGGCTTGTGCTGAGAGAAAGATGCCTTGCAACTTTACAAATAACATTTCACTATTTGAAGGCTTTACTCCAAAAGAGCAAAACTAGGTCTATACACCTGCTTGATGAGCTATTATTTGCAAAATTTTCAAATAAAATTTTTCTTATGTCAACTTTTGCGCTTTTGTATTGAAATCCGCGTAATATGTTTTTTATTGTTTAATTTTTTGACAGTAAATTTGCTCAGAAAAAGCACCGGAACAAGCAGACAAAAATTCACATAAAAATTCTGTGGTCAATTGCAAAAACTACGAGAAAAACAAAAAATTCCCTCTGCAAAGATACACACTTTCCTTTCAATAGTTTTAAATGTCTTTATCTCAGTACAACATTATCATTCATTGCTACTACAATCAAAGTTTAACTAATTTATCAATAACTCTAGCAATTTTAATATTTGGCTCACCTAAAATGTTTTTATGGTCAAGTATTGGGCCATTGCCCACTGGATGAGAACTGGTGTACTAACCATTATTCTTTGGTATTACACAACCGACTAGCATGCGATTTGAGAGTCTTACTGCACAAACACAAATATAATTCTGTAATATTATGTCTGACCAGGGTCACTCTTCTTCAGATAAGCATAATTCAACTATTTTAACTTCACAGAAATATTTGTATTAGTGTGTAGCAATACACATTGAATAGTCACCCTACTGCACACTAATACAAATGCATTTCTGCAATGTTTCGATGTGCGAGCAGAACTCTTGAATGTTTCGCAAAAAATTGCGTTTATCTAGCAAGTATGCAATTCAAGAGTCCGGCTGTACTCAAATGCATTTCTGTAAAATTTTGTCTGGCAAGGTCAGGCTTCATAAAGACAGGATAGATAGTTGGCTGGTTTCGCGGAAATAGAAAATACATTTCCGCAGTGTGCGTAAGCCTATTGAATTGCGTCATCCTTATTCTTGCTACAGCGTCTTTGCTTTATACACATGCGGATACATTAGACAGGGATTCTCAAACTTTTGATGTTATAGAGCCCGTAGAGAAGTTAACTATTATTTACGGAGCACCATATTGAATTTTGAAATGAAAATTATCTATTGGAACTTATAGATAATGTCATATTTGAATGACCGCATAGTTGCCACATTTCGGGGCTTCCGTTGTCAAATTTAGCCGTCAATACTTTTTTGAACAGTTGAACCTGAACGAAGGTTGTGTACCAGGTTAGGGTTCAGGTTATGCGACATCTTGGTGCGACTTCAGAAACACAGTATTCTATTTAAAGTTTTTCATATTACGTTTTGAGGCTCCGGCACAGTAACCAAATCTATAATCTTTCACTGTCCCACTCAGAAAAATTATTACCTCCTCCTGTACTAAAGTACACAGACGAATCCACTAACACGAGGAAATAGACTCAAGATAAGTAGTTGGTCCTGCAGAAAACCGACTCGTAGTAAAGCGGTATTTTAACATTAAAATATGTCCCCTGTCTGCACTGAACTTCACCTCGGCCTTCATAGCATTTTCCCAGGGGGCACTTGTCAACATACACTTTAAATACCAGCAACCTATACGTCGCAGTGCGTAATCCTGAGACTAAAAAAAATCAGAAATTCACTAAAATTTCGGGGTGACCATTCAGAATAAGTACGATCAAGTATAATAAGTTAATATATGGCAATTTTTAATTCGTTTTATGTTTGTACCATACGCGGAAACTGATAATATTTTCCGTGTTATTTACCTCTTACAACGAAATAGTTTACAAATAGGATTTGGTATTTTAATCCCCACAACAAACAAATCTGACGGTGCCGTTGGCTATTTTTTCCCAAAACAATAACAACTTTATACATATGTTGTTTAGGGATTAGCTTGCTGTATTGTTCTGCAATCTCAGGTAAGACCCGGGTTCGAATCCCACGCCCACCACAAGATTTGATATCGTAAAATCAGTGGTTATCAACCTTTTAGGAAGGATTTAAGCACTCATGCCCCCCCCCCCCCCCCCCCTATTTATTATTTTAGTGGTATTCGGAGTGTTATTTTGATTGGTTGATTCAAAATTCCTTTATATTCAAACAATCCATGCTCAATTGGGTAAAAACTCGGGAAATAACCTTATCAAAAAATGAAGCTAGGAAAGTGGAAAATGAAATACAATTTCCGCCTAGTATTGTGGCCCCTGTCCAACTGCTCTGTGGTCCCCTTGGGGGCCACCGGCCCCCGGTTTGGAAACTGCTGACTTACATATTAATGAAAAAAAAAGATACCAGATGCCAACTACATATTTTAGACTTACTACGTTGACAATAAAATCAACAACCCCATATCACAAGGCCGAGCTGAAAAATAACCTGTATTTCTGGTAAATTACCATTTGCATAAAAATAATAGGCGACGACTCACTATAGAATGAAATGCTATACCCTGTCTCAAGGTTTATTCGGAATAGGTTTAATTGCTTCAATATACAGGTACTTAATAATTCATATGTATTTATTTGGTCGCGGTTTCACGGGAATGCGAGTACGGAAAGGCCGACGCGAGATATTTGACGCTTATGACACAAATAGGGCTTTTTTGTAGGCGTTATGGTTAAAACTTATGACTTGACTGTTATCAGGTGAGTACCTAGGCGGTTGAAAGTCGGACCCCCCCCCCCCCCCCCCCCTTTAAAATGTGAAAAATCTTTGTCATACATAGCAGTTTTTGTGGCTTGAAACGTTTTCTAGACCCTCAAGAGTTCTGAAAATCCACGTTTTCGGCCTTCGATCGGACCTGCTATAGGTATAGCTATAGCTATTACAGTCTGAGCTGCAAATTGAAAATTTCAAAGATTAGAGCTAATGAATTTATACAGAATTATGGTGTCGCATTGTGGGCACTCACTCAGAATTGAAGGAGATTCATCTCTGAGGAAAATCACGGGCACTCACTTAGAAATAAAGAAGACTCATCTCTGAGCAAAGTTACGGGCACTCACTCAGAAGTAAATGAGACACATCTCTGAACACAGTTCGGGGCACTCACTCAAAAGTAAAAGAGACTCATCTCTGAGCAAAGTTAATAGCACTCTCTCAAAAGTGAAGAAGACTCATCTCTAAGTAAAGTTACAAGAGACACCTAAAATGCAGATCTATTTGAACAATACAGAATTTTTCGCGCTGCAATGCGCGCCATTAAATTCCAATTCACGCGATGACTGACAGTAGATTATATAAAACAAACAAACTATTAATTATGCATAAAGATATCGAGACACCGAGGAATAATCCGATATAGTAATTAAGAAAATATTACGGGTCAATTGGACCCACGGATTTGTCTCAGGTTTCACGCACACACAAATACAGCGATGGACAAGAGACTCGAAACAACTCAACCAATCATTGCAAAGAAATCTAAGACAAAGCTATATGCATAAAAACTTCTGGTCAATATGCATGGTAACTACGTGAATATATATAAAAACCTCTGGACAATATGCAATTTTAAGTAATTCAAAACGTGTGCATGAATAAGTATCATATGACATTGAAGAACTAAAGAACACTTGTAATACTACGGCGAATACTTTAGCACCAGGTTAGAAAAAAACGGCAAAATTCCTACCCAATGGGAAGACGTTAGATTGACCAATCACTGTTATCACTGCCTTCTCTTTTGAAGATAATAATCTGAGCTGCTAAATATTTTCGCCTCATACCCAATGGATGGTGTATGAACTAATTCATAGGAAATGAACCTTAATATTACGAAGCCTTTCTCCTGCATATAATCCACGTTAATCCCGTCATTTACAGCGATATTCGGAAATAACTTTGCGTCGACATTTTTGGACTTTTGTTTAAAACGATGATACGACAAAATTTCTTATTCTACGACAAAAAAAAAACGCTCACGCTTAAAAAATACGGAAAATTGCGCCTTAAATTCGAATTTTCAAATCATCCCTAACTTAGTAATTACTACTTCGTAATTTGACTCAAATCTCAAATTTCTGCATTAGTGGCCTATGTAGGAAAGATCTGAGTAGTTGTATGACTCATTGCGGATCGTTTGTACAATGCCCCCCCTCCCCCCCCCCAAAAAATAATAATAGTAATAAATTTGTAATTTGGCGGTTAGGGTTTGGATTGCGAATTGAGTTGAAACTTCATATCTCACATAGTGGTCTCTGTAAAAAATAATCCGAGTATTTTTTGACTGACTGTAGATTTTTTGTAGATATACTCCCCCCCCCCCCCCCTAATTATTAATATTTATGCAGTTCGGGTTAGTAATGCAGATTAGGATGGAAATTCAAATCAATCCTAACCCTAACGTGGCGGGGGTGTTCTTCTCAAATTTCTAATTTTTGCATTATTGAAGCGTATAAAAGATCCAAAATTTCTTAAATACGTGCACGCGTTTTTAAACGTTATAACGCGCCCATTCTGAACACAACTCTAAGCAGGAAGAAACGGATATATATTAAGATACTATTTTTAGGAAACTAAATCCCTGTATTTATTGCTGGAATTGGAAATAACTATGCGTCGACATTTCTGGACTTAAATGTTTGGACATTGAAAGTTGACACGACAAAATTCCTTAAATAACCTCACGTAGAAAACGTGTCGTTCTTTTTACGTTTCTATGAATTGTTTTTCACGAGTTCATTTCAAAAAAGGCCAATAGAAGTTGTCAATGGATGAAAAAACTAAATATTCAATGACAAATTCCCAGAAAATCGTGTGCGGTAACTCACCAGTAGCCGTATCGGAATGCGGCCAACTCATTAGAGACTATACACGACTACCCAGGTTACTGGTAACGGTATAGAGACTGTCATAGCTTCTCCAGGCATTGTTTGTGTATGTACAATAATGTTCCCTTGATAAATTTAAGAACGTTTCAACGCTGTGTATTCCATGTATGCCACAACGAACTAACTAACGAAGATCCATAAAACGCGATTTGAATATTCTAAATAAAGTTCCGAAAAGTTCTACAACCAATCGTTAACTACGAAGATCTCGAACTTTACCTCCAATGCCAATATGACGAATTTTTTACCAAATGTTTTCTCTCAGTGCTTCTCAGACTTTTCACTTCCCTTTTTAGGGTTTTCAAGTCTCGTACCCCAACTCCAAGATAACTAGCTAACAATGAGCTACAAATAACAAATAGTAAAGCGAAAGTATGTTTCATTCAAAAAAACACTTTGAAAATTCGTGGGTCGAACATAAATATTCAAAATAAGGCGGGCAAGATCATATCGAACAAATATTTTCATTTTTTTCTAACTCCCCCCCCCCCCAATTTTTGTTGACTACACTCTCCCCTAAATTGTGGGGCGCTCCCAACGTTTGAAAACCACTGTTCCATCCGAAAAGTTCTCGTACCGATCCTCTATTAGTTTCTGATCCAAAAAAAACGTTCCCCACAACTGTCTCACACAAAGCTCTGAATCTACTGGTTTATATCGATTCGCTGCTTATGAAGTATAACCGATCAATAACCCGTGTCTATCCATCTTAAGCTAATCGGATTATAACTATGTCTCACTGTGAAAAAAAATCAGAAAATCGAATATCTCACTGACATTTGGGCGCTCCAGAAGTGTGTGCATCAATATGGAGGTAACTAATTTTGTTCGCCTAATATACATCAAGTTGTGTGAGGGACTGAAACATATGAGCAGGAGGGATATTCACTTGGCTAACATAGACAGTCCCCGAACTCGTAATAGAACTAAAATAAGGAAAATCGGAATAATAATATGGCCTAACCCTAAGTATTAGCATATTAGCATTAGTATTATAGCATACCCGTTTGTTTTGTGGCAAATAAAGTAGACAAAAACACATTGCATATCGCTTA
This sequence comes from Styela clava, assembly GCF_013122585.1. NCBI lineage: Eukaryota > Metazoa > Chordata > Ascidiacea > Stolidobranchia > Styelidae > Styela > Styela clava. The sequence continues at coordinate 1,993,821 of NW_024102828.1, forward strand.
CTTGCCGAACGTGCCTACGTTACTTGTAATTAACAAAGAAATAGGACTTGCGAGCGCTTCATACTTCGAAGTTTCACGACGATTGTTTGAGTCAAAGTGACTATAAACCAAGTGAGGACATGCATTGGTAACGTTATAAGCGCTCGTGTGACGTCACACCAGCCATTTTGTGTCCAGAGTTCTATCGCTGTATGATACCTCCGCTGGACACAAAATGGCGTCCGATATGCATCATTGCACAAGGTGTCATCACTTGGTTTATAGTCACTTTGGTTTGAGTCGCACGCTACCGTCAATATGCATATTTGGTTCAGTAGTACATAAGGTTTGCCGAACACTCTTCACCGAAAAGGTTTAAAACCACTGGATTCATTTGTAATAGTCTATAGCAGGGATGTCCAACCCGCTGTCGGGAAGAATTCGTGCGATCCACTTTTTTTTCATTTTTTCCCCCAATGTATGTGTATTTTGCATAACAGTTGAATTGAATTTCAAAGTTCATGGTCTTAGTGTGCATTTATCCTATGTTCAGAAATCCGCAAAATTGTTGTGCAATCCAGGCGTTTTATTTAGCGACGTTCAGATTCTGACGTAAACCGGAATCGGATTGGTATTTAAGTTTGGTAAAAACAATTGCGGCCCGCAATGAATTTCCCCGAGTGAAAGTGGCCCGCGACACTGAAAAGGTTGGACATGCCTGGTGTAGAGCAGTTGTTCTCAAACTTTATAAGCCGCACCCTCTTTTCAGAATGTGTCAAGTCTCGCGCCCCACGTCACCTCAAAAATAACTAGCTAACAATAAGCTACAAATAACAGATAGTAAGGCGAAAATATGTTTCATTCAATAAACACGTTGAAAAAAAGGCGGGCAAGATCAAATCCAACAAATATTTTAATATTTTTTTTAGCTTCACGCCCCTCAAAATAGTGTCTACGCCCCTTTTGTGGGGATCGCCACGACGGTTAGGCATCACTGGTCCTGAGTCTAGTTTTGAGAGATTACCAGATATAAATTTCTTATTATGCAACACGTTTTTTTGTCTCTTACGTAAAACTTCAACGAAATTTACGTCGAGACGTCAATAGTGACTGAATGAGTGCAAAGGTAAGACGATTTAGTTCGTAAGCTGAGAAATAATCTTGTTACGCTTCTGCACTTATCGACACTAATCTATGTGTTTGATGTTTTTTGTTGCGAGAACTAGCATTTTGGTATGAATGCAATGCCAGATTTTGTAGTGGAATTCCTCCTTCCGCCTATGAACTCTTTATTCTATTATTCCGATTAAAAAAATAAGTAAAATGACTTGTATTTCTACATATATTCTGAGACAATCAGGATTAACATAATCTTATCTCTCTCATATCTTATCTCTATTGACAAAAATATTACTATAATTACTTTTGCGTTATTTCGGTTAAAATGAAATTTAAGCTTTTGGTATTCGTGATTTGATCTTGAACTTGTCAAAATCGAAATAGGAGGATTTTTCACGGAAGAAAAAAATATAATAATTACACAAATTTTTACATTATATTCTGAAACACGTTACGAAAAACTGCTTTCGGTTTGTTCTTTAATGAATGCTTAGCTAATGTTATCCTTAGCGAGTGAATAGGTTTCGTATTCAAAAACTTAACTTGGTTTCTCAATCCTAACTAAGCTAAGTTTGAGTTTTTTTGTCGAACTCGATTAATTCCTCGATGGTCTGGTGGTCGGCGACATAACTATGTTGTCATCACAGATTATTGGAGAAATAGACACACCCCCGCTCCTCCCATAGTCTCTAAATCTGGGGACTGCTTCTGGATCCCTTTTTCCGGAGACAAACTAATTCCACGAACAATATACGAATTGACTACACATCTCCCCTTTCAGGGACAATATGACCCGACAAATATGTTGGCATCCCTCTTTTCAAGAACGGTCTAACCCCCTCCGAACAATGTACAATGTGTATTACGATTACAAACGCATCCCTCCTTTCAAAGACAAATCGGTCACACGAACAATGAACAGTGTGATTAATGATTACATTCTACACATCCCTCTTTTTGAAGACAAACTGGCCCCACAAACAATGTATATTAGGGTTGTGCAATTTTTAATATAAGAGGGCCAGATGAAAATATCCGGGTGAATCCACGGGCCGCACATTCATTCAACATAGGCTTCCTAGTAACTGCATGAACAAATATTCTGGTTATTGATTTTATGATATGTATTGTAAAATAATAGACATAAGATAATAAATTGGATTCCGGTTTAGGCTTCGCAAAGGGATTGGAGGTACCACATTAAAAAATCTTTTCGCGGGCCTGAACATCATTTAAAATTGGCACTTTTCCGAGGGCCACATAACATTTTCTTGAGGACCTCTTTCGGCCCGCGTGCGCAGGTTGCACAACCCTAATGTAGAGTGATCTCTTGCTTTGAATCCCTTCTATCAAAGACATACTGGACCCATTAATGATTTATTACTTGTTCGCACAATATAATCGGATCAGTGACGCCAAGACTCAAAAATGCTATGCTCCAATGATTTTTTTTCTGTTTTATGACTGAACGCAGGAATGCTTTTAAGTACTTGTGATTGATATTTCTGTCAGAGTCGAAAAACGGGGAATTTTCATATTTGAATGATAAAAAAAATATGTAAAATTACTTGCATTTCTACATATATTCTAAGTCTAAAAAAACACTATCTTTTATCTCTTATCTATATAATGGTGTCTTATCAACATACTGATTTCAACTCGAAAGAACAAATATATGTGAAACTACGTTTTCGAACAAGATCGTCTGCAGGCTACAACCAGTAATACATATTATCATCCGATATCTTTCTATGGCTGACATGGGCCAAATCCTGCCCGTTGGATATTTTAATCTGGACCGCCTGATGCTGCCAAACAACCAAACTGAAAATCTTTTAACTTAAAATAGCGCAATGAATTTGTTGAAATTGCGTTTTTCCACTTTTGCTTTTGTGACGCCGTAAATATTGTTTCCTGAAAGATAAGATTTTACGTCGCACCTACATGGCCCGCCAGTCTAGATAATCAAAATTTCTGGCCCCTGATACAAAGACCTTGCCGACCCTTGCTCTATAGCAGTTTATTCTATGCCAGATATATACCAGAATGTATTTTCAGTCGGTTTCTTTCACTTTAGTAGCGAAAATCTAAGACATTGTTTTATAACAATTTATTGCATACCAGATATATACCAAAAGATATGTAATCTCTCATATCTGTTTTAGCTTATCTTATCTACAACGGTCTGTATATTATCAGTCGATATCTCTGACTTTACTTCATAAATACCCAATACTTACTTTCTTTTACGGTACATAAAGTAACGAAAATTTTCAATTCACAAATACCAAGAAGAAAGCATTCAGAAGTTACTTAAATAGTAAATATTCGAATTATGAATAATCGTTGGTTTTTCCCAATTCATGCATTGACTCATTTGAAGAAAAAAACAAAACAATTTTTATAGAATTGCAGATATCCGTTTTCATGACAGTACTGACTAAAATACCTTCAAATCTTGAGACTAATCTCTATTTACGGGAAATTCGTAACCGCCGTAACCGACCGGCGCTTACGCGAACCACCCGATGAGTCCAGCAACCCTCTCAAATCTCGATACTATTCCCCCTCTCAATGAAAATTGTTGAAAATTGACCTGCTATCAACTTGAGATTTTTTGCATTTTTTTAACATTCCAGAAAGACTATTCACAAATTTACAAAAACGTTTTATATCAAACGCTTCAAATTTCAATCTTCGCTCGAGCAGGAAAACGTGAGTTTGATATAAAAAAATGTGGTCGATTGCCCTTTTTACATTTAAAGAGGAGGGAGGGGGGGTATGACCTAAAACTATTTTTTGCTTTTCTTGAAGTTTTTCCATTGCATGAAAAAGGCAATTGATCGCAGAGTTTTTATGAAACGAAAATGGGATACGAAAGAGAAAAGGGCGAAAACCCACTAATAATATGAAAATATATTTATCCATATCTGTAGCTGCTGTGTAGTTTATTAATTCATATAAATCGAGTTACGCAAAAATAAAGTAAAATTTACACATTTTTTCAAAAGTGTATGTTTCATCATCAGCTGTGGTTTTAAATTTCTTATTTTTGTGTTCCGACTAAAAAAACAAAATCTGCCTCATTTTTGGAATAAAGTTCGCAAAAAAGCGAAAATTGTTACTCGAGAACTCTGCGGTTTCGGGTTTCCATTGCTGTGCACTCGTGCGCGTCCCTAATTAACGAGCCGGTTTCCTTTAATCTGTGAACAATACAGCTGTTGAAGTGCAGATCACATACAGCCAAAAGTAACAAATACAACCAAAAATATAAATCGACTGTCAGCTTTGAGCAAGGCTCTAGGCAAGCAGGCACAAGGCCAATTTTGGCTCAAACACAGCCCAAAACAAGCAAGTAACAAATACAACCAAATTTATGAACGAATGATATGCTTTAAGCTTGGCTCTGGGCCAGGGTTCCCCAAGGGTTTGGCCCGCGGACTCCTATTTGTGAACGGATCCCCATTCTATGCCGCATCAATTTCTGCGCCTAACCAATGAGGAAGGATAATGTTTCATTTACAACACAAACGACATTAATGTGATGAAGATTGCTTTTCCAATTTATCGATTCTTGGAGCAATTTGTGACAAGTAAACTCGTAGATTCGATTCCACGGCAAGTCTCGACCTGTATTTCGTCATCACATTGGTCAAAGCTGAAAATGTTGCCTCACACATGCGGGTCGTTGCAAAAGACAATAATATTTTAATTAACTGTTTTTGTATTGCTGTGGACCCCCTGTGCAGTCATCACGGGCCACAGGGGCCCGCGAACCCCAGTTTGGGAAACCTTGCAAGCAAACACAAACCAATCAAAAAAGCAGTTCTCGCAAAAGTAAAATGCGCCGGAACAACGACTTAAATGAGCAATGAGGAACTAACATGAGATTATGAAGTCTTCTTAGGTACACTTGTAGTTGATCTCTTGAAAATCTGAAGGCTACAGTGGTGAAAGAAAGAAATTTATTTGTCGCATAACAGCAGAAATTTCGTAAAACTATACGCTGTTCCACTCCATTTAAAAATGATAAAAGTCTATTTAGATTTACTTAAAAACTTTGTCACTAAAACTTCTCCTGATACTTTTCACTGCTCCGTATGTGCGTAACTACTTGTCGAAGTGTAACTGAGGTTCGGTCGCAAACGCCATGTCACAAATACAGTGGTAAAACGTATTGTACATAGAGCGTATTGTACAAATTATAAAAGCTTCATATTATTACGGCTTCCTCCACTATAAAATCCATACATGCGAAACAAATAACTGGCTAGCTAATACAATACCCGACATCAATAAATACGTAAATTCTATATTTAAAGTAATAGCCATCTGAACTATAAATAGTCGAAAATAGACGAAAATAAAAAGCGATTTTTATCGCAAAACAATAATTTTGTGAACCTATACGTAGGTTATATCTCCTTCATTTTCATATAAAAAAATACTCAAAACTACTCAAAATTGTCACCAAGACTTGTCCTAATACCCCACATGTGGCCCGCGGAAGCATTTCGAGTGGCCCGCGCTTTATTTTTCCAGAATTGAATAAATAAATTGGAGTGGAACTATTTTTCGAGTTATGTAGAAGACAAATATGTGAAACAAACCATTTGTTTATTTTCTTGAAATGCGCTCTGCCAGCCCTTCCAAACAAGACGTTAGTGTTTCATTTTGAATCGAAACCAACTGGGAGGATATATAGATAAATAAAGGTGCCATAGCCTTGGTCTTTCACTACTTTATACGACGTTATCGCAAAACAATCGAAGCCATTTTCAGATAGCGAATTCTTTAAGGAATGTATATTATGTATTGTTCAAGTTGCCAACGTTTTACGTCCGGAAATAAAAGAGGTGTTTGTAAAAATAGCTTGTCAAGACAGACCATTCAATTGCGAAGGCGGGAAAATTTCATCTTGGCGCCTGACGGAAGCACTTACATCAAGGTTACTGCTCAGTTGGCTGCTCTGCTTTTCTTGGCGATAATAATGATTTTGAAATTACCACAGAGCTCGCAGCCATTGTCCCTATTAAAGGTACGACTAGAAGCATTGGTCTTTTGGGAGCTGTGATGAAAAAGATAAAGCGTCTCTGCTTGGCTTTGGCGAAACTTTCGGAAACAACTATTGATAGCGCCCCATCAACAACAGTTGGGAAACAACAGTTTCATTATTCTAATAATTGTTAAAGTTTGGTGTGCGGGTATTATTTGTTTTTTCATTAAACCTGTAGTCAGCGTAGCAAAACTAGAACATAATGTCATGCTAAGTGGCCCGCGAAAATATTAGTAAACTACATGCGACCCTTCAGCCGAAAAAGTTGGACGACCCTGCTCTACACGTAACCTTGCCAAATTGCTACTAAAGTTTTGAGTTACGTCTCACTGGATTCACTCTTACAAAAGGCGATCAAACTTATTTGCGCAAAAGATACGGACTGCAATAAATGTCGATCAGAATCTCAAACTGATCTTTTTCATCTTTACATACCTTTGTGATCTCAGGGAACAAACAGAATGGACCCCAATACAGAACATATAAATTCTTTAATTACTTTGACCAAAATTCATTCAGCACTACTATTTGTGCATGATTGTACCCGAAGTTTCAGTAATCTAGAACGTTTTGCACAAAAGTTATGTTTTCTCCAGAATCTGTTCCAAATGACCTGACTTCTGTATTGATGGGAGGTCACCCTAAAAAAGATAAATTCAATGGCCTTCTAATATCGTGGTGTCTAACCTCTCTACCTTGGCGACCGATGACCTTAAGGACCATCAACAAAATATTGAAATGAATGAAACAAAAATATTAACCGGTGTTTCGTAACACACTTCAGTATTTTGATACAGACTGGAATAAAAAAAATCACAAAATTTCTGATAACAGTTCAAACATCCAACGGTGGCTCAGCCTAGCAGAAAAATGACGAAACAACTTCGAGGGAAACCACTTAGAAAGCATTGTTTTAACAAACAATTATATTTTTCACTACTGATAAATTGAAAAAAATTGGTCAAGTGCCCGGAAAAAGATTTTTTACTAGCAATAACAACAAAGCAAATGATACATACACATGTACGTCTCATTTCCAAATCATAGAAGTATATCTCAAATTACTCAGACTTTGTCCCTAAATTTGACACACTTATGTCACGTCACAAATACATTTGTAAGAAACATATCGTGCAGCAGTTGCGTGATAAATAATAAGTATATAAAAGTGAAAAACATCTATCTACATAAGTAACGGTAATTTATATTTTGATGTAAGTCCGTACATCTGAAACAAATAACTGGCTAACCAATTCCATACTCGGCATGTAATGATAACGGGATGAGAGGCCACGGTTCGCCATATAATTAAGACGTTTTATCGGCTTTCCACTCGTCCGGGATATAAAAAATAGTCATTCACATTATCTACTCTAATACACATTTGGATAAAAAATAGCCTTGACAAAAATATATAACGAAATACTCGAATTTTTGTCACTGAACGTGTCCTAATACCTCGCAACTCTCACTGCGCACGTAACCACTTGTCGAAGCGTAACTAAAGCTAGGAAGCACTCGCCATGTCACATACCGGTATACATATATTTGTAACAAACATATCGTACAGCCATTGAGTGATAAATATTAAGTATACTAAAGTAAAAGACATTCATGAAAAACGAACGTTTACTTCTAACCGGGCGAGAGGCCGTGGTTCGCATTATGATTACGCTGTCTTATCCATTTATCGAATTGCGACTAAGCTCCGACACACTTAGATGTCACAAATACATTCATAAAAACATATCTGACAGCAGTTACGTGATTGGACTGATTGCCAACGCCTTATTCACTCCTTTGTAATAAAATGAGTGTTATGTTGTTGTAATGGTATATTAGAGCGGGCTTCCTAATGTTTTTTTCAAGCGACTCAAATTTTTCAAAAATAAATTTTGTAGAATGTCTAACACTATTTAAAAATCACCTTTTGTAGGCTTATATTATACCCGTGTATTTGATTACATCAAACAATATACATGCGATAACATAGCGTCCAGTGGTTCTTGAACTTTTAAGCCGAGCCTTCCTTTTAGAATTTGTCAAGTCTCGCGCCCAATTTCAAAAATAACTAGCCAACAATATAAGCTACAAATAACAGATAGTATGGCGCAGTATGTTTTATTAAAAAAGCACGTTGAAAATACGTGGATGGGGCGTAAATATCATTCAAAATAGATAAAATTTAATATCCGAAATAAGGCGAGCAAGATCAAATCTAACAAATATTTTTATTTTCAATTAGCTTCATGCCCCAAAATTTCTCCAAGACCCCAATGTGGGTTGCGTCCCAACGTTTGAGAGCTACTGAATAGACTCTCGATTTGAATTTGAAATTGCGAACCCCCGGACTGCACTGCACTCCACTAGAATGCCGCGGAACTCTGATTGAAAACCACTCTTTTAACTGCTCTATTGTTATTTATTTTCTAAGCAAAATTTGACGAAACAGTCAGAATCCCACGCGGCAATAATACCAATAAAAGCTTTGTAAATAGGCCAACTATTTCAGTGTGGGAAAATATCACATATAATATGTAATTTCAAAATAATTGAGTTAATCAAGGAAATTCGAGTCAGACACAATTTCACGGAACCTCAAATTTCACAGTGTAAAAGGTTAGACATGACGCAAGCAACTTACAAACACCAGGGGGCGCCAATGTGGATTATTTTTTTTTAGACTTTAATTTAGAGCAGGGTTACCTAAACTGGGGTCGGGGGATCCCCGGGAGTCCGTGATGGGTTCACAGAGGGTCCGCAATAGGGCTGGACATTTTCGAATACCTTGTGATTTCAGAATCGAATCGAATAATATTTTTCGAATCGAAACGAATCTCGAATACTTGAAAATATATAATTGTAAGCGATTTTATTATAGTAATTGGTCCTCTCAACAAATGAATTACCGAAGACATATAATAAATCACCCAGATAGATTACTGAGCGCTCACACAGAATAACAAACACGTTTTATCAATAACTCACTACAGAAAATAGTCATATGTTAGAATTTCGTTGAAAAAATATGACTCCAATGAAAATAAAATTGGGGAGTTCACCTCGACCATTAGCGGAAAGATAAAAACAAGATGGCGGCGATTCGAAATTTAGCTCTGAATCGATTCGAATAATTTACTATTCGAGTCGATTCGAATATTCGATTCGAAATGCCCAGCCCTATCCGCAACTACATGGAAATGGTCTGAAACATATATAAAAAGATCATAATCTTATCAAATTACCGTTAGCCTGCCAGTATACGTCAGTATGTATTTATTCAGACTTTCAGAGTTTTATTTGCATTATCTTTTTTCACATTAATTGATACGACATAGGATGGGGGTACGTCAAAACTAAAAATTAAAAGTTCGAGATACTCTGATTTAGAGGGTACAGGACTCTATATGATACTATTATTAAATAAAAAAGAGAGCTGTGCTCAAATATATGGACACGTCACAAGGTGTCGTTCTTTTTTTATTCTGACACATAAAAAACGAATCTCTTGAAGTCCACAGCAATTTTTGAGCAATAAGTAAAAGTAATAGCCTTCTGGCAAAAAAATCAATCTTTAACCACTGAAAATTTCAAAGCAATTGGTCCAGTATTCGAAGAGAAAAGCAATTTCATCATGACGAAAGAAAAGAATAATAATACTAACAAGAACAACAACATAATATTGAAACGATCGTTATGTACACTAACGTGTCCAAAAACTGAACGGCACTGGCGTAGTGCGCTTTGAAAGTTCTTCCTCCTTATTTACGTCTTACTTCGGATTCGTATGTGTCAGTTGCCATAACAATGGTTGCGAGAAATAGTATTATAATGATAAATAAGACTATAATCTAACACAGCTTACAAATGTACTTGCTATTTCGTGGAAAGAGAGTATGCTATTTTTTATTCCTTCTTATACGCTAATTGACCCGGAGAAGACGTTGTGCTGACGTGGGTAATATTAAAAATTCTACTTGAAAACTTTGTGAATTTTTTTTCAACCGGAGAGAGATACTTCCACGACTCGTAAAGCCTGGTCTAGACGCTAACCCAGAGCCTTTCGGAGCGTTTGGTTAAAGCGACGAAAACAACTTGCTGAAGTGTTGCCTATATTATGAGTTAACACTATTTTTTGTTGTTGAGAATGATAAATTACCTGGGTGATAAGGATTAATCCCTTCAGGTCAAAGGTTGAAGCACTATAAAAACATAAATTGCGGAAGCGGGAAGTAAAAAAAACAACAACACGTAGTTACTTAAGAAGCGAGATGTTTTGGGATATCAATGACATAAAAATTTTGATGACGCTACGGAAATATTTGAGCGCGAAAATGCACGTAAAACAGAAAAAATACGAAAAAACTTGTTTTGAAAGTATTAGGTTGCGGTCCATTGCCATTTTCCTATGTATGGAGCTTAGGACATTCACCGATATGTAAAAAGCTTTTTCTGTTTATGGCATATACCAGTGGCTCCCAAACCGCGGGCCAATTACCACCTGCGTAACAAATCAATATGGCCCGCCGAATACTTTATCACTTCATGTTTCAACATTTTCGCGTTTTAGGTAATTGTTATGTCATCATCACTTAAACACGTTATATCAAAAAAAAGTAAAACGGCGGATTATATGTAAAACAATAGTACCGTTACTCGTTTTGAGTGTGACAATAAAACCTATAGCACTACCTGATTCATACACTGGGCTCACTAGGTTATAAGGCACACGATCGATTTTTGAGGGAGAAAAAAGGATTTAACTTGCGCCTTAGGGTCCGTAAAATACAGCAGTTGCTTCCACAGAAACCTAATCGATGGCACTGGGTATATAAAAAAAAGTACTCCCGCAGTGTGTGTACCAGGTTAGGGTTAGGCTATAATTTTATTCCGGTTTTCCATATTTATGTTCTATTATGATTTCGGGACTGTCTGTGTTAGCCAAGTGAATATACTGCCCATCGGCTTCATTCCTTTTATACAACTTGATGTAAAGTAGGCGAACAAAATTAGTTACCGCTATATGGGTACACATACTTCTGGAACGCCTATAAAAAATATTATAATGAAAACAGACTCACGTTTGAGAAGCATTGTATCGGATTGCTGCAACATGTTTACTAATGAACCAATGCGTGGATAAATAAAGATGAGTTCGCTTCCATTCCAGCCCAGAATATTGATTATTACATCAAAAGTAATACTATACTAAATCTTAACGGCAGAGCATAATGTTATAGGATTGTAAGCAAGTGTTTTGGCGGGTCGAGGACTAGCGCCACGTTTCCTAACCAGAAAAAAATTTGTCGTTCATGGGATGAATCTTGTTATATATTTGCTGTAATTTGCAGCATTATTGTTCTTGAGTTTTTATTATTACTATAAAACTTATTTATGCACACATTATATATTACATAAACGGTATAAAAGTGGGGGAACGACTTGAACTTAACACTAGAATTTGTTAATTGAATTGATGAGAGTGCGTAGTGAGAGAGGAATAAAGATTTCGAAAAGAGGAATAAGGAAATTTAAAAAAACATTTGCCTAGTGCAGTGGTAGTCATATCTTCAAGCCGCGCCCTCATTACTTATCGATTTTAATCGGTAAGTATGTTGATAGGTATTTGTCTGTCTGTCTGTTGGTCTGTTAGATGCACGCGATATCTCACAAAAGCGGGATTGAATCTGCTCCATATTTTGCATGTGCATTTATCTTATCTCGGACCAGAAGCCTATTGATTTTGGGCGAATTATGTCGTATGATTAGCGAGTTATTAATAAATTAGTGATGAGACACAAGGTCACTATGGAGTAAGAGCGCTGTTTTGGGGGATCCCCTAATTTTCGATCGATAAGTCTTCGGTCTCTGACCAATATCCCCTTTTTACTATTTGTCAAGTCTCGCGTCCCACCTCCAAAATACGCTAATACCACGAACAATGAGTTACGAATACCAGATAGGGGGGCGAAAGCATGTTTTATTCAAAACAAAATCGTTGAAAATAAGTGGCTGGAATGTACATAATTACATAAATGAAAAGTTTTGAAACGTAAATATCGAAAATAAGGCTGGCAAGATCAAATCTAGCAAATATTTTTATTTCTAATCGGCTTCACGCCAAATTGTGTACGTCTTCCTTCCAACCCAGAACATACCACGAATCCCACTTCATATGCTTACTATAACCATTTGCCTAAAGTTTTATATCTGCCTAACCCAGAACATACTATGAATCTCACTTCATATGCTTACTCTAACCATTTATCTTAAGTTATAATATTTCGTAATAAAAGCAGAACGCCGATCCCACCGATTCAGAAGATATTAAATTGTTACGACAAAATGAATCAACGAAATTTCCGGTATATCGTTGTGATGGAATAATCATAGTTGGATCTACTCTATTTTGTAACAATTTCATTTCCGTAAACTATGACGTAACTATCACGCATGAAGAATTACCACATCACAATATCAGTATTTTTTTATACACCGCTTAGTCACGAATTTCACTCCGAAAGAGGCGCTGTACAAGTGCACTTACACGAAAAAAAAATTTCTGCTTTCAAATAAAACTTAATTTTGTAATCATCAATGTTTTTTAAAAAAAAAATTTGACGACTTAGATTAATTTAATTTAAGGGAATTAACCTATACTTCACAATTTTTAATGATGTATGAAATCGAAATAAAGAATAATTTTAAAATTATTGGTGAGGCGATATCCGGATAGTAAATGTTTATCACAATTATGACGTATGACCTTCCCCTTCTATAGCATTCAATATTATGTCGTCACAATTTTTCTAGTATGACTATAATCCCCACACTATGGCATCACAATGTATATTCATTTTTATCACAACACACAAAAAATTGACATTTTTAGTTGAAAATAAAAAAAATTCGCTTACCAGTTTTCTCTTCTTGTTGATCGTATATGGTTCTCTGTCTGTATATGTTGTTCGTTTCGGAAGCAGATCCTGGGCGAATGAGAGCCGACGTTATCGAACTGATTGTCAAATAACGCAGTCATTGTTTGTTCATAGTTAAATATTTCACCGCCCTTTGTGACATAAGCAATAAAACGTGATTTGCTCTATGGCGTAACATTACAAGAAGAGAAAGTAAGCAAACAAAAATTATCTATAACTTATTTACCAAAGGGCATGCGATCACCTTATAAAATAGCTGACGTAGAATCACTTTTCAAGCTTTTTTGTTCGAATTTTTTTTTTGTGGAAACGAAAATCGAGACCAGTTTCCCAATCGGAGAGAAATTCATTACCAGGGGGTAATATTTTTTTTTTGTGTGTGTGTGTGGGGGGGAGGGGGGGGGGACTCAATATTTGTCGTATTATAACTACTATAATTCTTTATTAAAACTATTTTAGTATTTATGAACACATAAACTATGTAATTTGCACAGAAGAGTGAGTACGACTCTCGCACAATCCTTGCTGAGACAGCTTTCCCCGACCATTCATAACGTCTGGCCCCTTTACGAAGGAATTTGGCACTCATGTCGTAGGGTGAATAATTATTTAACCGCTGACGTTACAGCTACCTTCATTGCCAAGTCCATGCATCTGAAACAAATTACCGGAAAACTAATCTCATACCCGACATGCAACGTCAAACGGGCAAGAGAATGTGGTACGCTTTTTTTTCAAGTAATCTCGTTGATTTTTCTTTCTCGAGTAGAGGTTATGAAATCCCGAGCTTATCCCATATACCAGGGGTGGCCATGCTAACCTTTGACCGCGATCAACTAAAATCTTTAAAAAAGATCGTGATTGACTGATCGATAATTGAGTCCCAGACAAAAACGAATGGGCACTGAATGTGCAGATAACTACACACACGCATACAACAAATTCGCAAAATCGACATAAAATTTGTATTCTTCATGTTCCATTTAAGTTGTTGATTTGAATATTTAATTGTACCTCGAATAAATGTGTCATTATTTATTTATTTAAGATTTATTCAAATCCTACAATTCAGATAAAGGACGAGACTAATTTTTAGTCGTAAGTGTTGAAAATTCTTCAAGAAACCTTGCCAAGTATTAACCAAAGAGCAAAAAATAAATATTCTCAAACCATGAATGTTACATGACTGCTCAAACTTCAGTATCTAATTTACAATAATTCTCCAAACGCGATTCTTCGCTTGCTTAGAATTAGAACAGATTTGGCATTTTCTACTGCTACCATTGCGAATAAAATTTATCACACTACTCTCGGAGTGAGACAATGCTTTTTGCATACTGCCGAAGTTATTGTAGGATCGTTTGTCAGTCTAGACCAGGGTTGCCAGATTCAAATGATGAAAAAAAGCCAAATCAAGACAAAAAAAAAATCAAAAAAAAAACCTCATGTTTTGACAGATTTGAAACTCTTTGCACAATAATGAATTAGCGCAGTTTGCAATATGAATCCTACTAAAGTTTGTAGTTTTGGTTGCTATCACGATGATTTCCACTTCAGCACAATCAGGAGTTTACAAATAGAAAGGATTATTGAATGGCAAAATTAGAATGTATATCCGACACAATGCCGTCAAGGTGACATCTACATGAAAAATTCAAAAACATCAAAAAGCTCAAAAAAGTAAATATTAGGTGGACTGCACTATTTTTTCAATTCAGATATACAATACAACGTGTATACCGCTTTAAGACGGATAAATGTACATGTTTCTACTTGAACTTGCGATATATATACCTCGGAAAATTGGAAATGTGTTGAAAATTATAAAATGGTTCATGTGTTTAAAGACGTCATTTTTTATTAAATTTATTCAACCTCGTGCCGCTTGCACACATAGTATAGTGATAGATGATTTTAGCCCAGATAATCAGTCGTTTGCTAGAATTTTGATTACCGTAACCATACTAAAGCTCCTCGGAAGAAAAAAATGACATTTACTGAATCAAGCCATACAACTATTTTTTGAAAACATAAATAAAAACTGACAAATAACACTGTAACTCGCAAAACTAAGCTTGCTTGAATATCTGTCTGAGTGACCGCAAAAACTGCAATAGTCATGTCAGTCTGAGTGATCCAAGAGTCTTGCTGCACACTAACACAAATATATTTCTGTAACGTTTCGTCTGACCAAGGTCAGACATACATAGTTCAACCTAATCGATAGCACATGTTATGTCATTGGTGACTTATTTTTGATTGGTCATGGTGAAGGGAAAATCTAAATGTTGAGTAGATAAGCTTGGTATTTGTATGTATGTATGTTTATTTGCCTCAAAAATGTAACAGTATCTGCATAATAGTTAAACGGTAAAACAGAGACGGGATACATGTACAAGACCTTACTGGCCTAAGACACAGATGTGGACATGCACCCCAACAAGTCTAACTGCAGTTTAGGACTGCTGCGTTATAGTAGGACAACAGACATGAAATATACAAATAAAACCGGTAAATATACCGGTATAAACCAATAAATACCGGTATTGTATTTTAAATAATTTTAATAATAGACAGTAGAATGGACATCAAAAAAGCCAAGAAAAGGCCAAACGGAAATTCTGACACCAAACGTGTTTCAAAAAAGCCAAAATCGTGAAATTTGGCGTTGAAAAAGTCAATATGGCAAACCTGGTCTAGACACGCAATATTCGGAACTTCATTCTTAAACCTTGGCAGCGGAAAAATTTGCTTTTTTCATGTGATAATATGCTTTATCGGTCTTGCCCAGACTCAAATACTGTATGTGTATATTGTAATTTGCGCATGTAAAGTACTGTTTTCTTCCTGCTGCAAAACACACAACTGCTACGAGGCAATTTTTGGGGGTATTTCAAATTAAATTCACTCAACATCAGATCGACTGCTCGAGATGTGGCGATCAACGTGTTGGTCACGCCTGCCATATACACAAGGATCGCAAGATTCGTTACCAGGACTGGGTCTTTCAAATCGAATAGTAACTTATTCAAATCGTTTCAGACCGAGAATTTAGAATCGCCGGCATCTTGTATTTTTTTACCCGCTTGCAGGTCGAGATGAATTCCTCTCTTTTTATTAATATCAATCTTCAAAATGCAATTCTCACTTCTTCCGAGTGAGTCATTGATTAGACATGTGACTTAATGTGTGTGAACACTCAAACTGTCTGAGTGGGAGATTACATGTTTCCACTAATTTATGTGTCTGAAGGACCCAATACATTAAAACAGTCAATACAAATCTTCCAAGTATTCGAGATACGATCCGATTTAAAAAATATTCGATTCTGAAGTCTTCAGACATTCGAAAATGCCCAGCCATACTCGTTACCATCATAGGGTGGTCGTCTTATCGACTCTACTTTTCCCGGAACTTGAAAAATATATCACGAATCCTAGGTAATTTTGCAGATTTTTTCACAACAAGCGATGGCCATTAAAATTCTTCAATCATGTCCAGGCAAGTTTTATTACTTTACATTAGAGAGGCCATAGTTCGCCCGGTAACGACAAGAAGTGTGCGTACCAATATGGAGGTAACTAATTTTGTTTGCCTATTTTACATCAAGCTGTGTAAAGGGACTGAAACATATGGGCAGAAGGTATATTCACTTGGATAACACAGACAGTCACAGAGCGACTTACGCGACCAAAACGTTAGCTAAGAATCCATTAAAAATTAAATAAATAAATTGTTTTTCTGCACAGTGAGGGGAGAATAAGGCAAAGGGAACGAAGAAGGTTGGAAACCATTGGCTAACTAATCACGAACAAAACCTAAAATTCCTCTTATCTGCAGCGGCGTATCTATGTAATATGACGCCCATGGCAAATTTTGAAAAAGTCGCCTCCTTGATCGCTGTCTGACAATTTTTTTACGACTATCGTTAAATTGAGTTGGTTCTACGTTAATACTTAAGAAGAAATACGAGTTAAAAAACAATTTTTTTAAATTCGAAATTATTTTATTGAAACATTTTCGATTACAACTTCTTTCCCTTCGCTCCAATCTAAACAACGCCTATGGCACGAATCATACCATGGATACGCCGCTGCTCACCAAATATGCTCTCTTTCCACTGTATCCTAATAGGAAACCTTATCCCGCACTACCGCATCGCGACAGAAAAACACGATTCAACAAAGAAATTTTTTTTCGCGATTTCGTAAAACTGATTAATAAAGCAATTAAAATAAATAAATTCCGATATAGAGAATAGTGAGAGTTGCTTGAAGCAAAGTTAACACACTCACTCAGAAGTAAGAGAGACTCATCTCGGAGCAAAGTTACGGGCGCTCACTAAGAAATAAAACAGACTCATCTCTGAGCAAAGTTACGGGCACTCACTCAGAAGCAAAGGAGACTCATCTCTGAGCAAAGTTACGGGCACTCACTCAGAAGCAAAGGAGACTCATCTCTAAGCAAAATTACGCACACTCACTCAAAAGTAAAGGAGACTCATCTCTGAGCATAATTACGGGCACTCAATCAGAAGTAAAGGAGACTCATCTCTGAGCAAAGTTACGAGCACTCACTCAGAAGTGAAGCAGACTCATCTCTGAGCAAAGTTACGGGCACTCAGTAAAATATACTCGAATCTGAGCAAAGTTATGATAAAACTTGCTCAAAGTGTGGTCACTTGCATTCACTCAGAAGAAACGGTACATATCTCTGAGAAATGTCAAACTCACTCACCTAAAAGAAAAAAACTCATCTCTGAGCAAAGTTATGCTCACTCACTCAGAAGTAAAAGAGACTCAACTCTGAGCAAAGTTATTGGCGCACACCAGAAGAGCAAAAGTCATGGAAACCAGATATTATCATACATTACTCAAAAACACACTCGCATAAGACAGTTTAAGTCTATGAATTCCAGAAAAAAACACAACTCGGAATATGGAAGAGATTGGTTGACAACAATACGGGTAGAGAAGGTTTTTCTCAACAACAATTTTATCATGGGAAATTTTTTCATGTACATTTTGGGGTGCCCATATAGTTATGAACCAAGATGGTGGACACCAGAACGTAGTATGTGTACCCGATTATGAGTAGGCCATAATTTTATTCCAATTTTCCTCATTTTAGTTCTATAACGAGTTCGGGGACTAGCCAAGTGAATCCCGTGGTATTTGTACCTGAAATTATGGCCTAACCCTAAACTGGTACACATATTACGTTCCGGTGTCTGCCATCTTGGTTCACATAATTCTTGAGTACCAAAAAGAAATCTGACAAAACGGTATAATCATGTAGCCAACCACAAACCAAATATGATTAACCAGTCATTCATTTCGGATGTGAGGGCTTGGTGGTGAAGGAACTGTAATTTAGCGATTTGTCAATACAAAAACCCTTTCGAATTTTCCCAGTATCAAATCTGAATGTGTTTCATAACATTGAATATCCTCTGTATCTTTGTCTCTATAACGGGGGATATTTACAATAATCCCTGTTTCCAGTCTCTAATCAAGCTCACATGCTATTAAACCCTCATTATTAGCACAGGAATAGAATTATTTTCCTCGTTTTCAGTTTCAGATGGCTTCGAAGAGAGTGTACATATCCTTAAATCCCCGTTATTAGTCCCATAGACAAGCCCGCCCCCTACTTCGGGGGACCACGACATTGTGTTGATGCTCACTGGACGATGTGGACGATCTTGGGCTGAAAAGAATAAAGAAATTGACCATTTTCATATGAAGCTTACAATCAAAAACAACATAACACCAAAACAATTCACTTCATGTCCAGTGAATAAATCCTTCTTACCAGGATGGCAAACGCTTTTCACAACCGGCATCTCTGCTGTATTTTCATTTGTTAGTTCAAGTATTTGCCCCATTAGATACCTGAAATAATAAAAAAGTTATCAAAACCATCACAAAGAGAAATGTGACATTCTAATAGATCGGCAGAACACTATTACTGAACAATTGGAGTATGTGGCAGTGCGATGGATTTAATTCAACCATGTTGGCATCGCAGGTTACACATCTCAGGTGGCAGAGTGCAAGGAACGAGGTATGAAACGGCAAACCAGGAAGATTCCAACCTCCCAGAAAACTTAGAGTCACACGTTTGGACATATCGTCTCATGTCTTGTGTCACTTCCATATTCCAAATTCAAGAAATTTTTCTTAGTGTGTATTAGGGCAGGGCTACTTAACTGGTGGACCGCGGTCCGAATCCGGACATTTCAAGTATTTGATTCGGACCGCACCTAATTCTTTATTTTGAATCATTAGCCCCACTTTGTAAATTCCTTCTTATAAAATGACTTTTATAGTTTTAAATATATATGAAAATAACTATACCACCATAATAAACAATCTTGATTAGCTAATATTCGTTAGCCAGTCGAGGAAGTGCGTGTTTAAGGATGCCGAAATTAATTTCTGGAAAGACCGGACCCAAATAAATTTTGAAGTTTGTATGCGGATCTTCGGCAAAAATAGTTTAGTAACCCTGTATTAGGGTTTGGAATTCCTGCTTGTCAGATTTCCAAAAACCATGGTATAGGCTTGGCGGTGTGGCGCATCGTGCTAAGTGTTAGAAATACGCTTGCCACCGCATCTCTGATTACGCTTCGTGGGTTCGCAGGTTCGAATCCCATGCAGGGATGATCATGTGCGAGAGGATTGCTGGACTCCTCGCCGCCATAGGGTGGTTCGCTGGTCGGTTACGGCTTCCTCCACCATCAAGTCCATGCTTCCGAAAAACAAGTAACTAACTAATCCCATACCCGACCTAGACTGGTAACCGGACGAGTGGCCGTGGTTCGCCATATGATTAAGCCGTCTCATCATCTTTCCTCGGATAAATATGTAAATCCTATCCTATCCTAGGTAGGATAGAAAAGATGGACTGGGAGTGCGGCATCACATAATAGTTGTAAATTGTTGTATTTCTGCCTTTTTTTATTATTTTGGAACGTAGAATATTATGCGTAATAAACTCAATATTCCTACATTTACCTCAGGAATTATCAACAATTCAAAAACACATGCATACACTAGGGGCAGGCCAGATCAGAATAATAATGACACGTAAGTTCAAGGACTGAATTAAATTAAAATAAACGAATTCAATAATACTATAATAGTTATTGAAAAATGCCCACTAACTATGAGGAACCACTCACCTATTAGGTCTTGATTCTCCGAGTAAAAACTGCCGGCTTTTGAGTCCAACACAGATATAGTTGCAAAGTGGAGAGATGCTGAGACACACGGCATTGGGGCCGTATGATTTCCTAAAAAAGGAATTTGAAACAATAAAATTTGAAAAGGAGTTGAAGATAACATGAGTTAAAAATCTTGGGTAAAATCCCGTGTTCGCCACCTGACAATTGGTGTCTTAAGAATTTGAAATTAGGCGAGAGAAGTGAAGCATAATGGCAGTGTTTATTTATTTATAGTTTTAATAATTTCCACGTACCCCCATTGTATGGGAACCGAGATGGCGGACAATGGAACGTGGTATGTATACCAGGTTAGGCCATAACTTCAGGTACAAATACTACGAGAGTCATATGGCTAGTCCCCAAACTCATAATAGAACTAAAATAGGGAAAATAGAATAAAATTATGTTCGAAAACCTGCGTTCTGGGGTCTGCCATCTTGGTTCACATACTCCGAAAGCGCCAATTTCTTACTGCAATTTAAAAATTTGGGGACACCGTGTTGTTCCATGGGTTTGTTTATAGATAATCAGCAATTGAATTGGTTTACTAAGCTTCACAAGTGCTTCTAACCGGTTCGAATATTGTATCTGTTTTAGACTTTACATCCCCGCTCTTATAAGCAAGAGAAATTATTGACTAACTTGAATAGTAATTGTCCGAAAGTGCTTGGTTCGAGAGAGAACACACCAACGTTCATCATGTTGTCAGGGTAACCAACAAACGTCGGCACAAAAGTTGCGAGGAGGCGACCGTCCTAGAAAAAATAAATTTAATTAGTTAGTTTGAAAGGGTAGGTGCTAGTAAGAAATTGCCAAGGATGTATTGAGCGTAGATAGTTTTATTAATAACACTATTTAGTGATTTATAGCACAGGTGTGCAACCTTTATTACAAGAGGGCCAGGTTTAAATAACAGGGTCGAACAGTGGGCCGCACATTTATTTAACATAGGCTTTCTAGTAGTTGCAGTCTGCAGACACAAAAATTTTGGTTTTTGATCTTATTCTTATGACATGTGTTGTTTGTCTCAAATATGCTAGCTGTTAGGGCATATGAAGCGTCATATATGCATAGATAATAAATTGGACTCAGATATGAGCAAGTACCAGATTAAACTAAGTTAAATTAGTTTTGTGGGCTTTTTTGTGCGTGCTGACGTCACCAAAATTGAAAAATGCACATCATGCGTCGTGCCAACCCAAAAAGACAGCTTAATCATATGGTGAACCACAGCCTCTCATCCGGTAACCAGTCCATGTCAGGTATGGGATTAATTAGCCAGTTATTCATGGACCGGATGATTGAGAAAGCTGTAAACTGAAGGTAGAGGAAGCCGTAACCGACCAGCAGTTACATGAGATAGCCTAATACCGGATACCTTCGAAAAATTCAATTTACCTGTGATATATCCACACTTGCATCGTTATAAATCTTGCAATGAGGAACCAAGACATTGACATCAGATCTGAAAAAAAGCAGACAAAAAACAGTTTTAGGATCTTCAAACAAAAAATAATCCGACTAATTACGTAAAATATGAATTCGCCTAATTTGAATATAACTAATTTATTATCTCTAGGTCAGGTGTTGGGCGTGGGACTCAAACACCAAATTTTGGAATCTGGAATAGAATCTTACCGGTTTAGTATTGACTTCCTGACTATTACACTATGGGTCAGGGATGGCCAACCAGTAAGAGACAAGAGTCAAATTCTGTGCTTTATTACCTCGAAGAGCCATATTATAAACAAGAACATCAGAAAAACCTTTATTCAGCTCTGCTAGAATGCTAGTTTATTGTAAATGTCACAAACCAACATGATTATAACAGAAATTTATGAGCCATTTATTGTTATGCATGCTCTTAGTGGGACTTCTGGTATTCTTTGGATTGAACAATCCTCTTTAAATTTGGCTTGTATGTAGTTGTAGCCAATTGAAGCAATTCTTTCACATGCGCGAGAACATTATGCGATGAATCATAATATGTTCAATCAAAACAAGATGAATCTTAGTTTGCAAGATATTTTCCCTCAAAATAACCAAGGTGAAAAACGCGGCCGGCTTACGAGCCCCGGGTTGGCTACCCCTGCTTTGGGCCGAGAGTGTGGGTCCCAATGCAAAGCCCACTGTTAATAAATATAATTAAAAAATTCAATCATGTAAAATAGCATCCAACCTACCTGCTGATCTCCGGAAGTTTAAGTTTTGTGAAATCCCAATACTGGAGTCTGTATGTCATGTTATCGATATTCTGAACTACGGCTCGATGTCCGTGGTTTTCAGCGTACACCGTTGATATGATTCGATTTATATTACTTCGCATACTGTTGCGTGTTCTTCTGAAAAAAAGAAAATAGGCAACTGGGGAGAAATGTTCTCTCCATAGAGCAGGGGTTCTAAAACCTTGGGGTACTCCCGTAGTATGTGTACCAGGTCAGGGTTAAATCAAAATTTTAGTCCGATTCTTCTTATTTTACTTCTATTATGAGCAAATGACTTTTGTTGTTTTCGGAAAAGTTATACAGAAATTTTCTTTGTATTCGGTGAAGTTTTATTCACATCATTTTAATGTATTTGTGCAAATGTCAAAGTGTGAATAGCATGTAACACTAGATATGAATCCTTTTAAGATTGAAGAAATATCGAAAACAGTTTTTCACGCACAGTGAAACAGGGGTAAAGACTTCAGAAATAAACAAAGTGAAGAATTTATCAAAAAAGGTTTAGAACAACTGCTGAATACCTCAACTGTCTAGGGTCGTGGTCGTGGTTCACCATATGGATAAATCCTATTAAATGATTTTTCTCTCCCTGGATAAATATTAAAATACTATAATGCTTCCAAGCCTTTACCTTAACTGTCTATGTGATCTCCCTTGTTGTTGGCGACCGAAAACTCCACGAGAATTCGGACGAACTGACGGTGGTTCAACGTATGTCTGAGCAATATTTCTCGTTGATGAATTGCCTGTTGGTGCATTCGGAACCTGGAATATAAAGAAATAATGATAGAACTGAGGTAGTTTCCAATTAGGACAGTAAAGTTGGCCATGTTTTCACTGGAGCTAGAGTTGTTTTATACAATCCTTGGCTGGCCTATCAAAATTTTGGAGCCTTCAGACTTGAAATTTCAGATTATTAATGGAAGTCAAAATTTTAAGTTTAAAACTTGTATACCAGGGCTTCCCAACCTTTTACGCTCGCAACTTCTTCCAATATAATAAATTTTTCTGGGACCAGTTAAGGCGGCATTGGTATGCAAGCAAGCCGCTTCTGACTGTATCGATGTATTCTCTCGTAACTGCGAGATTCATGTTTTGCAATAATTGCGCTTTGAATTATTATTCTTTAAATCATTTATCTTTTGAGCTTAGAATATTTAATGTCAATTTCCAAAATTAATTAACGAGTTTCATGTTAAATTTCAGATTAATTATAAAATTTTGTTGCCGATGTTTCATGGTAGCGTTCACACATGAACCTCAGTAGGAATGGAGCCTAGGTCTGACATAAAAATTTTTAGTGCTCCCGAAGTATGTGAACCAAGATGGCGGATACCGGAACATAGTATGTGTACCAGGTTAGGGTAAGGCCATAATTTTATTCCAATTTCCTTATTTTAGTTCTATTACGAGTTAGCGGAACAGCCAAGTGACTCCCGTAGTGTTTGTACCTGAAATTACGGCCCAACCCTAACCTGGTACACACACCACCTTCCGATGCCTGCCATCTTAGTTCACATACTTCGGGAGTATCAAAATTGTGAGACTCCCCGAGCCGAAACTGATGCCACAGTTTGGATATACCGTGTCTCTGAAACTATTGTGATTTAAAACTATCTCCCCAAACCTGGCCACCAACCTGAGTGTCAGATTCTCTCCAAGCTGGACGTGGAGCGCTCGGCCAATCAGATCTTCGAGTCAAATCCGGCAAATCATCTCGACTCCTTGCACCACCGTTTTGCTCTTGTTGTGACGTGTCGTCCCCATATTGCTGTGTCATGGTTGTATTTCCTGCTGATTCCCGCTCAATGATTAACGGTATATCAAATCTTAATGCGGGTCGTTGGCTATCTGAACTTTGCAAATTGTTTGAGCTATCAAGGGGATTCCCCACCCCACGTCTACTCCAATCTGGCATCCAGATATTATTATTTTCCATGCGGATCTCTGGTTGAATTTCTTCTTCATGTTGATACAATGGAGAACGGTCATTCAGGCGAGACCAGCGATCTCTCATCACATTGACATCTGTTTCAAAGGGCCTGTCAATAGTGAAATAGGTTCATTAAACAATATATATAAACAGTGTTTAAAAAGTAACACAAAATTTATTTAATAAAAGTGGAAAAAGTATCGCAAAATTTAGTCTTCACAATTTTATTTATTTTATAGCAGCGCCTCATCAGCAACAGACCCGCTTGCCAGGGGCGTAGCCATAAATTTTGAAATGAGGGGGTTTCCAGATTTATATTTTCCAAGTTAAATCGAAACAGTTAGCGGTTCCGGCCAAACACCAAAATACGTGCGTTTTCATGAAATTTTTTCAAACTTCTAAAGAATGATTTTTGAATTACCTTTTTAACTTATAAAGACTAAATTTCGTGTTACCTCTTGAACTGTTATTAAAGATTACATTTTGAGTTACATTTTCAATTTTTAAAGAATAAATTTTGCATCACTTTTGGAACTTTTAAGGAATACAATTTTCATTACTTTTTTAACACTCTGTATTATATATATATAATGATTGTCAACCTGTGTTCAGCGAAACACAAGTGAATTAAAATTTGGTAGTTCTTTTTAGAACTCGCATCCACAAACTAATATTCTTTTCAATATTCTTAATTACCGTAATTGGATTATCTATTTCGGAGAAATTTGATACCAGAGAGGTGCAAAAGTCAGCCCGCTGGCCACAATCCGGCACACCAAGACATTTGATGTGGCCTTTGTCAACACTCCCATATTTTTTCCCATCAAGCCTTTTTCCATTATCCGACAGATTAACCTTAATTTTATTTGCTCTTGTCGTTGCAGTAAATACTTAATAACTATTTTGCCCGGTGCCTTCATTACTGTAATGATAGTTTTTGTGGGGCCCATCTAGATGTCTGAGGTTGGTTATATGGCCCATCAAACAACAAATGTTGCACACCCCTGCCCTAAACTTTTATTTGGTGTTCCGTAAACAATGTCCGCAAATGTTCGAAAGATTAAAAAAGGTTGAAAATCACTATAAATACGTTACCCCAGTAGTGGAATAATTTGGTAATCAACCAAAAAATTCTTTAATGTTGAAACAGACAATTAAAAATGGGTTGTGTACACCAATCGTAAGCCGGTTAAAAGTTGGTTTTATCTTTTTTTTTCACTTTTTATCAGCCAATCATTCGACTTTGTCATGGGCATTTCGAATCGGATAGTAAATTATCGGTTCCAACAAGATATTTGAATCGCCGCCATCCTGTTTTTTTATTTCTCCAAAAGTCGAGGTGTATCTGACATTATTTTATTGAAGCCGTATTTTTAAAATGCAGTTCTGTCATACAATTTTTCTTCATGTGGGTTACTAATGAAACATGTTTCTTATACGGTGTGAACACTCAGAGAACTGTCTGAGTAATAGATTATGTGTTTTTTCTTAAATTTATGTGTCTAGAGGAGCCATTAGAATAAAAGAACATATAGAATTACATATCTACCATACAGTGATTTCCCTACACCCCACCCCCTATAGGGGTGAAAAACATCCTAAAATGTCAAACACTCCTAATTTTCAGGTGTGACGCCATACTTCAATTCTTAACACGAGGGAAAATGTATTCGAAGTTTCAGAAAGTGGCTCATATGCCATTGAAGATGATCAGTCAACCTCATATCACATTTATATAAGTTACAAATAGTATAACAAAATATTTACCACCCCCCTAAATTTGGAAACACCCCTCTAAAATAAAAAACTGGGGAACATACTGCTACCAAGTATATGGGCCTGGTTTAAAAAATAATATTAGATTTTGAAACCATCAGATATTCGGAAATGCCCTGCCCTAGCCTTGACAAAAGCTCAAAAATTGCTTGCCTGGTGCCAGATTCAGAGTGGTGCTTTGCAGGCATAAATACTGTCTAGTTATGAGAACACCTAGTCACTAACCTTGCACCAAGACGGACAGGTATTCTTGATGTTGTCTGTCTAGCTATACTAGGTACAGTCGTTTGCATAGTATGTCTAGGTTGAACAGATGTCGCACGTTGCATTGATCGTGGAGGTTGTAGAACTCTATATGAACGAGGACTCGGAATACTTGTTCGAATTCCAAAACGTTCGAGTGTATCTGGCATTGGCGTGCTCATAGAGACTCTGGGCTCTAGCGTTACTCTAGTATTCATGATCGTATCGCGTATTATGTTTATAGTACTGTGTTGATTAGTCGCCATGGATGTTCTAGCTGCACTATGTGAAGTAGTTGTAATAGCTGAACTGTGTATACTAGTGGACATGGGGCTTGCAATACTGGCACTTGATGCGGTAAAACTCGGGGTAGAAATATAGGTTGCAAGGCTAGAAACTGGGGGTAGTTCTTGCGTTGGAAAATTCGCAGTTGATGTAGCAGCTGCAAGCAGCAAATTATTAGCAGCTCCAGAAAGAGAGTCTGTTGCTTCAATTAACGAGTCAACTGCCATGGATAACGATTCTGCAGATGTGATTGTGTTCTCGTTGAAAGGGGACGGATCAGTAATTGAATTCATACCACTTGGTGGAGTAAGAGATTCCGAACTTTCACCTAAAAGATCACTTAAATCTACGGTTTCGGAACCAACTAGACTCGGAACACGAGAGCTTGTTCTACTGCTCGACGCAGACGTACTCTCGTCTCCCACAGGAAAATCAGCGGCATCTTCTCTTACTGTGTTGCTCTGGGGTGCGCTGGATGCGAGCGTAAAAGTTTCTAAAGTCGGTGAAGCTGTTGATACAGAGGAATATGCCGGTGGTTCGATAGCTGACATATGCCGCAGATACGCACTCATACCAGAACTTGTCAAAGTCGCTGATTCGCTTGACTGGTTTCGGGTCATTTGTATTAGGGATTGTAGCGATCGTAGCCTTGACATTGAATATTGTCTTCTTGATTCATGTTCACTCGTTCTATCCGGTCCTAAATTATTTTGATTAGATTGATCCGGTTCAATGTGGTTCTGGCTCGTTGAAACCGGTTCCAACTGGTTGAGACCGCTTGTATTTGAAGTTTGACCGATTTCCTGTCCAAGCCAGTTACGAGTGGTAAAAACAGGTTCTGGCAAGTTTAGACCTGTTGATGAAGGTGGGCTAGAACTATTCTCCTCAGTATTGAGGTATCTTAGTCCAAGCGAATCCAAATTAGACGAGCCCAAACTGGTTGAATCCGGTTCCAGCAGGTTCAAACTGGCATTTCTTCTTTCAATTTGTCTTGTGATATTTTGAGGAGGCGAATGCTCGAAGGAACTTCCAAAATTTCTGTTCAAATAGGAATCTCGAAAGTTAATATAACGCTCTCTAGGTGGCGATGAAGCCAAATTTTCCAAAGTTACGGATGATTGAACATCGGAAATATCAATTTCCATCATTTCATTAGAATTGGATAAACTTCGCGTCGCAGTTGAAGTGGAATTCTCCTCTGAAGGTAAGGTTGCAAGACCATCTATTGCTGAATCAAGTGACGTTGCAGAAATCCAATTTACTTCCGGATTCGGAGAAATTTGGCGAGTTAGTCTCGCAAGCGAATATGACTCTCTATCGGCCATTGAAATCGGTGTTTCTCGTCGAAGATAAGGGGAGGACCGGAGTCCAAGATTATCCCTTTCTAAACTCTGGGCTGTATTTGCAAGGGTGAGCAATCGAGGGGGTAACAAATTATCCTCCGATGCCTCTGGTGTTGTAACTGCGGCATCCCATAAATCGGAGGCGACGTTAGAAGCCATATATGAAGGACGCATAAGTGTCTCTTCGCTAGGTGCAGAAATAACGTTTCGACGTCTCCCGGAATCAGTCGTGGATGTTGCAGCTATCGAAAAATTACCTGGAGATAAATTTGAAAATGTACCATACATCGCACGGCTTGTTGTAGCGGTAGTAACGCTTGACAGCTGCTGCTGTAGGATTTCCTCTCTCAGGGACCGAAGGTGAGAGTGAAGTATATCTCGCCGTGAAGGACCGGAAAAATTTGGAAATGAGACATATGGTGCAATGCGTGGAGTTGTGTATGTATCCAAAGTCGAAGTCAGGCTTAAATTCGCCGAGGGGATTCTCCCTGTCAGCTCATGATAACTAGGTTGGAAACTTTGTGTTGCTGGACGATACAACGCTTCCGGCTCAGTCAGAGTACCGCGCTGTGGCTGGTAAATAGTACTTCTAAAACCCGGCCGCAAATTTGTTGAAACATTTTGTGTACTCGATGACGAAGTTGTACTTGAAGTTACACTACTCCTATCTGTACGACGGATATTTAAAACATCCAATAAGCGTTCTCGTTGTCTTCGGACGTTATCAACGCTATTCTGAATACTTGTTGTGTACGGTGCAGCCACTTGATGGTGTTCTGGGTCATCTAATATGGTTCTAGTGTTTACGCTTCCTGTGGCGCTATTGAACATTGGCGTGGAGTTTCGGACTTCATTCGCGCTGTTTTGTAGTTCACGTAGTCTCAGTTCAAGCCTATGACGTTCCTGAAAAATAGTGAGAATTTTAGGGTTGCCAGATAATGGTTATGTTGTACTGTCTGTATAATGGGTTGTGAGATTTTTTTGTCACTTCTGGAAATATAAAGTCGCCAGATTTCAATCATCAACGGTTGCCAAATTTTACTTACGCACCGTTGGAATTTTAAGGTTGCCAAATTTATAATCCAGTGTTGGAATTTTGGGGCTGCCAGAATTTTTAAGCAATGTTAGGATTTCAATGCAACCGGAGATTCCAAAAAGGTTGCCAGATTGTATTAAAGCACTGTCAAAATTTGAGATTTCCAAATTTTCTTTGTGCTTACTAGTTTTGCAGTTGCCAGATTTTTTTTAATCACTGTTGGAATTCCAACTATACCGTATTAGTCTATGCACCAATTTTGCTTTTACAGGATAGGATATTACATATTTATCCAGAGGAAAGTCGAAAAAACTACCTAATGACATGGAGAGCTTCAGCCTCTCGCCCGGTTACCAGTCCATGTCGGGTATGTGATTAGTTAGACAGTTATTTTGTTCAAAATGAACGATATGACTGTGACTTAATAAATCAAGAGGGACACCTAGCTTATTGATTGACTCAACTTTGAGTTAGGATAGCTGATTCAACTGGCGGCTCTGGGTTTAGAAAGTTCTAATCAACACTATCCGCCTCACACAGGATAAAACCAGGATATGCTCATCTATCTGTGACAGATGACATCACAGATTACCCATCTGGGAAAATATAGGATGCCAGAAATATAATAAAGTCACAATTACCTGTCTCAACATTTGTAGCCTTGTGCACTGCTGCCGTATTTGAGCATTTACGTTCACTCTTGCATGCCATATTCTTTGATGAGCTTCAGCGAGCGGATTCTGCCTAAAATAAAAAGACAATATTTTTTCATAAAATTTGTTTATTAAAGCAAACTAGTGCACGCTCACTTATAAGTAAAACGAAAATCAGTAAACCCTACATCGCTACCGAAAGTGCCCAAAGCCAGTTCACACAAACTCACTCAGAAGTAAAAAAGACTCAAATCTGAGAAAAGTTACAGGCACTCACTCAGAAGTAAAGGAGACTCATCTGTGAGCAAAGTTACAGGCACTCACTCAGAAGTAAAGGAGACTCATCTCTAAGCAAAGTTACAGGCACTCACTCAGAAGTAAAGGAGACTCATCTCTAAGCAAAGTTACAGGCACTCACTCAGAACTAAAGGAGACTCATCTCTGAGCAAAGTTACAGGCACTCACTCAGAAGTAAAGGAGACTCATCTCTGAGCAAATTTACAGGCGCTCACTCAGAAGTAAAGGAGACTCATCTCTGAGCAAAGTTACAGGCGCTCACTCAGAAGTAAAGGAGACTCATCTCTGAGCAAAGTTACAGGCACTCACTCAGAAGTAAAGGAGACTCATCTCTGAGCAAAGTTACGGGCACTCACTCAGAAGTAAAGAAGACTCATCTATGAGCAAAGTTACAGGCACTCACTCAGAAGTAAAGGAGACTCATCTCTGAGCAAAGTTACAGGCGCTCACTCAGAAGTAAAGGAGACTCATCTCTGAGCAAAGTTACAGGCACTCACTCAGAAGTAAAAGAGATTCATCTCTGAGCAAAGTTACGGGCACTCACTCAGAAGCAGAGGAGACTCATCTCTGAGCAAAGTTACAGGCGCTCACTCAGAAGTAAAAGAGATTCATCTCTGAGCAAAGTTACGGGCACTCACTCAGAAGCAGAGGAGACTCATCTCTGAGCAAAGTTACAGGCACTCACTCAGAAGTAAAAGAGACTCATCTCTGAGCAAAGTTACAGGCACTCACTCAGAAGTAAAGGAGACTCATCTCTGAGCAAAGTTACAGGCGCTCACTCAGAAGTAAAGGAGACTCATCTCTGAGCAAAGTTACAGGCACTCACTCAGAAGTAAAAGAGACTCATCTCTGAGCAAAGTTACAGGCACTCACTCAGAAGTAAAAGAGACTCATCTCTGAGCAAAATTACAGGCACTCACCCAGAAGTAAAAGAGACTCATCTCTGAGCAAAGTTACAGGCACTCACTCAGAAGTAAAGGAGACTCATCTCTGAGCAAAGTTACAGGCACTCACCCAGAAGTAAAAGAGACTCATCTCTGAGCAAAGTTACAGGCACTCACTCAGAAGTAAAAGAGACTCATCTCTGAGCAAAATTACATTCACTCACTCAGAAGTAAAAGAGACTCATCTCTGAGCAAAGTTACAGGCACTCACTCAGAAGTAAAGGAGACTCATCTCTGAGCAAAGTTACAGGCGCTCAGTCAGAAGTAAAGAAGACTCATCTCTGAGCAAAGTTACAGGCACTCACTCAGAAGTAAAAGAGACTCATCTCTGAGCAAAATTACATTCACTCACTCAGAAGTAAAAGAGACTCATCTCTGAGCAAAGTTACAGGCGCTCACTCATAAGTAAAGAAGACTCATCTCTGAGCAAAGTTACAGGCACTCACTCAGAAGTAAAGGAGACTCATCTCTGAGCAAAGTTACAGGCACTCACTCAGAAGTAAAAGAGACTCATCTCTGAGCAAAATTACATTCACTCACTCAGAAGTAAAAGAGACTCATCTCTGAGCAAAGTTACAGGCACTCACTCAGAAGTAGAGGAGACTCATGTCTAAGTAAAAATACGAGCACTCACTCAGAAATGCTGTAGACTCATATCTTAGAAAAGTTACAGGCGCTCACTCAGAAGTAAAGAAGACTAATCTCTAGGCAAAAGTAGGGGCACTTACTCAGAAGTAATAGAAACTAATCTCTGAGTAAAGTTACCGGCAGTCACATAAATGCATAAAACTAGTGAAATACATGGATAGCCTATATGGTGGTGCATTACATGTACTCACTCAGAAGTAAAAAATCACATCTGAAAAACTTATATAAACACTGACTAAAATAAACCAAACCTGATAAAAATATATTGAAAACTGACTTCAGAACAAAATTGAAATCATAAAGGATTTGAGCAGGCCATGTACTTGTTTAATTGACTACACACTGGGTGAGGTAGTGGGCATGGGATTCGAACTCGGGCCCCTTAACTTGGAAAAATCTGCTATAAAATGAAACAACGTACCTAGTACTGTCCTCTGTTGGTGTTTCATCTACTAAAGTCATCTGAAAACAAAAGAAAAACAAAGGAATTTAAAGTTGGGTAGTATTTAATGTAAAACTGTGAAATAACCTTATCAAGCAATAAAACTAGGAAGAACAGGGAGTTTTCTATTAAAGTAGAATCAGTTTTGCGTCTGGCATTGTGGTTGCCCTCCAACTGCTATGTGGGCCCTGGGTCCCTGATTAGAAACCACTGCTCCATAAAATAACAGTTCTGATTTCAAAAGGTATCCAGCTGTTTTATGGGGTATATTCATTAATAAAAAGGCCAGAAAATGCATTACAGTCAAAAAACTGAATTCACAGGTAATTTACAATAAATTAATAAAGCCATCATGTTGGAAAAATAGTGGTGCACTCATGGCCCCCAGAGAATTGCTTCGTGGGTTCCAAAGGGTCAGAAATTCCTGAAAAAAAAACATTAACTAACTCACATCAGATTCAGTATTCTCCGCATAATTTTCATTTCTTCCTCGTTCATTATGGAATCTGCTAACACGGCGACGGATTGAGTGCCTTGTGCGCCTGCTAAAAAGATATAGTTTTCATAACTTCAAAACATATTCGAAACAATCAGTGCCTGCTTGCAGAGGGAGGGAAACGTATCATTCCTAACATGAATGCCTTATCTACCAAACCAGTTCCCAATCATTAATGGCTTGTGGCCCACTTCCAGAGGCTTTCTGCACTCATGGTCCTCCTGTTTTTCATTCCAGTGGTATTTATAGTGTTATTTTGATTGGTAATTCATGATCAACAAAGTGAAAACGCCCTGTGAAATAACCTTATCAAGCGATGAAACTAGGAAGAACAGGAGGTTTTTTTGTCAAGTGAAAAGTAGAATGAGTTTTTGCCTAGCATTGAGCCCCCATCCAGCTATCTCTAACTATCAGTAGAGCAAGAATCTGGTATTTCTTAAAGTATTACATTCCAATGGCTTATTGCACACAGAAAAATAACCGCGGACATTAAGGTCTCAAACTTTTCACTTTTAGTTATATAAATGAGTTATCAGTAAGCAAAACTTTTAAAATCAGTTTTCTCACCTGTGCTCTGAGAAATCCGTTGAGTTGCTAGCATCACCTAGTGGCGGCTCACTTGATATAGATCCTGGTTCACGGGTTGCCGTGGCAGCATGAGGCGGTCGGCGTCGAGAACGGTAACGTGAAGCCTGAAATATATATTTGCAATTAAAATCAGGTTTTGCCATGTGACATTATTACGAAAAATAATAGAAATTATTTTCATCCGATATTTCCCAATTATAAATAATAGTGTAAATGTTTTGGTCTGGTTACTTTACCAGACACTTTTTATCATTGTGCCCTTTCTTGTTGTTACTTATTAATCATTATTTGTTTACATGTTTGTGTGAGGAGCTTTGTGATAGTGCTTTATAGTTTATAACAGGCCTGGAAGAAGAAGGATCTGTATGATATGTCTATCGTATCTGCCTTGAGGGCAAATAAACTTTTCAAACTCGATGTGGCCATAACATAAATTTTAGTATGTTAACATTGAATAATGGCAACAGTTCCAAAATACACACAGTATTATATACTCGCGAATGATGACGCAGATTTGACTCATTCTAATTTTAGAATGCTATCATGATGAATCAGAAAAGAATGTATCGACACCTCAAAACCGAACAGTGCTAAGTCCACTTTTCCAAAAAATGACATTTTTCAATTGCTGATTTTCCTGGACTTAGCTCTACATTTTGGTCTATTTGCCTTATCTCTAGGTGCTCTAGATCTCAAGACAGCTATGGACATAACCCTGCTTTTTTTAGGGCATTTGAGAACTAAACAGAGCTGTGTCTACTATAGTGGACTTAGCTCTGGATAACTGCATTGTAAGTTGGGGCTAAGTCTGTTTTTTGGACATAGCTCCTCTCAAAAAATGTAATACAAAGCGCTAAGTCCATACCAGCCTCTAAAATAACATAATAAAGAGGCCCTAAGTCCGATAAAATTGTTTCTGGTCCAGAAAATTGAGAGTCAAAAAGGGTTAAGTCCAAAAAAAACATCCCCAAAAAAAATTGGGGCGGAGCACAAATTTTTTTATACCATCTAAATATGGCCTTCATTGTCACTTTGGTGGACCATGAAAACTAGACATCCTCGATGTAAGGTATTAGAGAAATAAAAAAAAAACAAAAAAAAAAAACGTTTTTTGCGTTTTTCTCAAAACTAGAAAAATGGACTTAGCCCAATTTGGATTTCATGCGTCGGTATATCAAGAATTGAGATCAAATGATTCCAAGGTTTATTATGATATTTACCTTGGTGTGTGGCTCTATGGCCACCCTATATAGAATACTGCAATTGCTCGTTTTGTAGCCCTGGCCCATATTTTTTTCAACCAACTCACTAACCGGGCCCTTATTCAAACCGGCCCTTATTTATGCACAGGCGCTTGTTATTTTCGATCGTTACAATAATTAATATATTGTTATTTCCAGTTCTCAAGTATGATTTAAACGAGTATAACGAAAATCTTGAAGTTTTGCGACGCCTCATCAATATTGAAACGACGCACTTGGGCGTCGCGACGCCCAGTTTGAGAACCATGGTGTTACGTAATCAATGCTATCTGTTATGTACTTGGACACCTCAGGTGTGAGTGCTATCTACCGGCGCTTAAAATTCAACAGCGTTGTGACAAAAGCGCTTCTTATTTCCTATTGTTCTCTGCCACTGAAAAATCAGCTTTTACATCGGGCGGGTGTTCAAGCACCGGCCCTTATTTATTTTTATGTTCTGTTCACACGGGCGGCTATTCAAACGGGCCCTTTATCAAGATCGGGCGGTAAAACGAGCATATACGGTAGTCACATTTGCAAACACATCTTGTCAAGAATTGGAGGTAAATTGTGGAAATATACACTGCATTGAAATATAGAATTGGCCCTATAGGACCCTTATATAGAGTCCCTAAAGAGGCTTATTAGTATGTAAAAAAAGCGTTTAAAAGTTTGCACTTCTATCATCCCCATTAAAAAATTTAAAATTTGAAATTTAATAAAGAAGGCCCAACAGAATATACAGATCGTCCAGATCAAGCAAGCTATTTCTCTCGTTTTCTCGCCGGTCTCGATATGAGAGAGATCGCTGGCGTTAGTGAAATTGTTATCGGGCGTCTATGCCAGACTTTATTGTGATGTAATCTCTGGATGACGTAGTCAAGTGGGGGTTAGGAATGACATATGCTAAAATTGTTGTGTCAGGCCAACTAGAAGTATGTGGTAAAAAACAACTTACCGGTCTGAAATCGCCAGAGCCTGTTCTCCAAGATCGCGATGAAGGAGCGAACAACCACGACCAGTGATCTGTGAAAAAATATAATTGCCAGATTATTTTGGTTAATATTAAAGAAGTTTGAGAAATTTAGGACCAAAATAGTGGTCCTTTCTTGCCGAAAACACGTTCTGATATCGGGCCTTGTCAGTATTGAAGGGGGAGGGACAAATAACTTTATAAGATACTCTAATGTCAAATAACATCACAGTATGATTGGCGGATGTTTTACAGGAAAATGCATAAAACATATTACCATATATATATAGTTAACAAAAGGCAAGCAGACAGAATGTCAGGAAAAAACACCTATAAGGCAAGAGAGAACAGAATTTTGATATGCGTATTATGCATGGAGTTTGAAAAATTCCCGATAAAAATGAACTAAAACTTGGGTGCGTATTATACACGTAGAAATACGGTATATACAAGATATTTTATTTTTTGTTATGATACAAGAAGAAATTCAATCACACAAGGAAATGCAAACTGACAAATTGCATACAATGAAACGCTGAAATCATCAACTGTAAAACTGACAAGAAATCATCAACTGTAAAAACTGACAAGCTTATCTAACTATTTTATTTTTCATCATAATAGAAAATTTAAATTAAATTAACAGGCTAAAACAGAGGTGGGCACGGTTTTTGGATCAGGTGGCGAAAATTTTGCCAATTAAGCATGAAATTAGGATTAATAATTTTTGATATTTTTATGCCAATGCATAATATGCATACCCTTATTTTGAAAACAAATTTTGCCGTGAAAGTGTGTAATACTTTATCCAAATTTACTCATTGTAATATTGACCTGCTTACGATTAGTGCAGCAATTCGATACATATTCCTATTTAGTAACATTTACTCCAGAAGTATGCGCACCAAGATGTCGCACTGCCTGAATCCTGACAAGTACACACATACTGTGTTCAGGTTGTGCGCCATCTTGGTGCACATACTTCTGGAGGTCCTATTTTTGATTTATTCCAAGTGCGCTATAGATTTAGGTTGAATGAAGCCTTATATCAAAGTTCTAAGTTGCAATTCATTACAAAGTGTGTATTATATGCAAAGAAATATGGTAATCAGCTCGTTTTGCCACTAACGAGACGCAATTTGAACCACACAGACCTATCTTATTAAAATAACCAGTCTATGTCACAGCTATGGCACGAAATATTAATTGAAGCAGCACATTTCGGACTAGGGGTCCAGATCCCCCAGTGGGTCGCGAAATGGCTCAACGAGATTAATAAAAAAAATTTTTAACAATGACTCATTTTAAACAAAAACATTGATCAAATTTGAAGGACTTGAAGCCAGTACTAAGACCCACCATAACTAAAGTAGCGCCAGGTTCAATATTTTGTGCGAGAATATGCAAGCACATCAGTTTCATGGAAGCTATTGTCCTTTTCATTTTAATATTCTCTGTATTAAATTTTTTTATGTTCGTTTTGGTCACGACTCACGAGGGTCACAAAAAAAATGGGCCGTGTCGAGTGAGTCATGTGAAAAAGGTTTGAATAACACTGATTTATATAGTACAAGGCCAACCATGCTGAGAAATCTAAGTTAAATACAATCTAAAGAACAAGGCCGAAAGATACATTGAAATTTAAAATGATGCTCAATAGCATGATACACGTGCTTACTCACCAAATGTTGGTTCATCCTCTTCGTCATCTTCCGCATTTCCGACCCCGGTAATTATAGAGTGACCCCACGGATCAAAACGGACAAAACGAACCTGGAATATATAAAAATGGATGATAGGAAGGTAAACTAGGTAGGTGTGAAGTCTAATGAAGAATGCTTGCGCAGAGCAAATGAATTATAAATAATACAGGGTGTCCATAAAGTCCCTTTTACAATTTCAATTTTGTTATAATCACTTCATAACAGTCATACCAGTCAGAAGGTTCGTTGTTTTTAATCAGTAATTGTTCTGGTATTTTTACTCCATTTATTACATCTGTGAGGGCCAAAACAATATATGGTATTGATAAATTCCCTTCGCAATTTAAAAAAAATTTAAGATATTATGGACAAAAAATTCGAGAAAAACCGAATATTCGATACGCCTTATACATCCATATTTCAGATAGAATGACCTCACCCAGTGTGTAATAACTTGATTTGAAAGATTACGGTTCTTCCAAACTTCCCACCAAGTAATGGCTACTTTTACAGAGACTTAGTTAAAGCTAGGGTGGGCAAGATTGAAATACTTTTTTTCGAATCAAATAATTCAAATACTTTAAAAGAAAACAGAATAGTCGAATAACGAATATTCTTTCTACACCAGAGCTGTCCAGAACATCGGATGTATAGATTCATGATCAGTTTAGAGGCGCGCTAGTTTTGCCGGTCATGTGGCACCAGATATCCGTTTAGCAACAATGCCATTCGAATATTTCAATATTCGATTTGTTATTCGAATATTTAGCGTGATATAAAATCTAATGATTTAAATTTTGATATGCTTTGTTGTGCACTCCTGTTTACCATCTATACAGAGGCTGAGAATCAAAGCTTAAGATATAAATACATCTTCAAAAAATCCAAAAATTTAAATTTCAATAACTTTGTCCTGTTTTCTGTCTCACCTTCTCAGATTCAGAGTTAGTTTTCACAGACGCAAATGGATGCGGCAAGCTCCAATCCCAAAAATGTATTTCATTTCCTGCTGCTATGGCTAGTACATGATCATAGGGATGAAACGAAAGTGACGCAATCGCTACCAGTTCGTTGTTATCCACTGTCCAAGATTCACTCCCCTCACCCCGTAGATCCCAGACCCTGACCTGAAAAAATAAATAAATTACTATGTTGAAAATATTTGATAATATTCATTGAATGCAAGGCTACACACAGTTCTGAGAAAGTTATTAAGAACATTCACTCAATCGTATAAGAGACTCATTTCTGAGCAAAGTTGAAGGCACTCACTCAGAAGTAAGAGAGACTCATCTCTGTTAGAAGTTACCACTGAAATGAACCAGAGAACGCAAATGTCAGATACCAATGGATCATATGATTTAGTTTGACCAAATTGAAATTTCTTATACCTTAAATTAAGAATTTACCGCATAAAAAAAAACTGATTCTTAAAATATTCATTTAGTATTAACATTGCTGCCTGTAAATAGTTGAACCATGATTGAAGTGAAGTTGTCCCTCCAATGCGACTTTTCTTTCATTTAATATTACACAGATCCTCCTTTCAAAGACATATCATCAAAAAATAAACTCTTACCTCTCCATTCAGGGATCCTGTAGCAAGAATTTCATTTGATCCAGGATGGAAAGTAACACACCATGGCGAACGCTCGTGACCAGAAAGAGACTTCACCAACTTCTTAGTTTTCAAGTCCAAAATGTGGATATTGTGGTCTCCATGGCAACTTGCTGAAATTTTTTTTAAAATAAATAAGACAGGCAAACATAACAGCCTTATATCTAAGATTTGTCCTTAATTTAAAAGGGTTTGTATCGGAAAATATTTTTGTCCTTATTTTGACATGTGTTCCTATTTTCGTTTTATTTTAGAGATAGAGCATCTTATACCGGACACTTAGTTTGGTCAATTCGAATGATTGATTTTCTAGGAATTATATTAGAACCTCATTGATTGCTACGCGCCTCGACATGCCTCGATTTCAAAACTCGGTTATGGCCTATAAGAACAGCCTTCTCACTTTGAGTTACTGTAATTTTGGTTAAAACAAATTTTATGTGAAAATGGTTGTTTCATATTAGTCAGTTAATTTGGAGGCTTTTAAAAGCACTACATGCCGCCTAGTATTGAGATTTCAAAAAAATTGATGGTTTGAAAAAAGGTTGGAAACCACTGGAATAGACAACACATACCACAGGTCTCTATTCTCACAATGAG
This sequence comes from Styela clava, assembly GCF_013122585.1. Classification (NCBI taxonomy): domain Eukaryota; kingdom Metazoa; phylum Chordata; class Ascidiacea; order Stolidobranchia; family Styelidae; genus Styela; species Styela clava. Next base: position 2,033,185 of record NW_024102828.1, read on the forward strand.
CGTTCAGTAATTTTAGTTCTTGTGAAGGTTTTCAATAGGTTTGGTATGGCAGTAGGTAAATAAAGCCCTCACTATGTGTTAGAGATTTATTAAAAATCACAGATAATCATTTAAAAAGTTAATTATACAATTAAAGTGTAGGTGTTAATTAGGAGGAAAAGGCCATTAATTTAACATTACGGTGACTCCTTGCCCGCCTGCAGACTCGAAAAAAAATTTTTCTTTGTAAAACTAGAGTTTTTTTTTTATTGAGAAATTCGCGCTTCAATGAATCATGAATATCTCCTATATATACCTGATTAATTAATTGGCAAGATTTGACCAAAACCGATAAGCAAGAAAGTGGAACTCAGCAGTGCTTGTCATTTAGAATGTGTTTTTTCCGTTCAGTCACGTTTTAATAAATTATAAATACTTTTATTATAAACCAGATTAATTTGTTTGCATGATTTAACTAAAACAAAGAAATGAGATAAAATTGACAGCAACATTGCTTCTGATTTATTTAGATTTAGATTTTTCCGACCAGTCATAATTCAATGATTTATGAATATTTTATATATGCTAGATCAAATTTGTTTGCAAAATTAACTCAACTTAAACCAGAACAAATAAGTTAAAAATTCACAGCAACAATGCTTGTGATTTAGGAATTGGTTATTCCGACCAGTCACGCTTCTATGATTTATGAATACTTTGAACTACAAACTTGACAACTTTGTAAGTATAGTTAACTCAACCAAACCAGAAAAATAAGTGAAATTGGCAGCAACAGTGCTTTTAATTTGAATTGAATGCTTTTAATTTTAATTTGAAGAATTACTTCACTACGACATCCCAGTAGCTTAATAAAGCTCTCCAAAGTGTACGGATGGTAGTCCAAAATGTGCAGACAATCACCCAAAATTGGAGGCGCAGTTCTTACCACTTCATGGCAGCTCCTGCCACGAACGAACCGCAGCAGCTCTTGCCATGGTTTTATAGCGCTATTCAGTATTCAGTAATCAGTATTAACGGTATATATTCAAACATTAATGTACCAGATTTTAATTGATCATGTGGAATTATATCTACTTAAACCCTAACCCTAACCCCAAATCCATCAAAACTGTATCCATAAGAAAAAACATTCCAACTTACCCAATATTTGTCACCATAAGGGACAGCCCTGTCTTTACAGCCAACCTGCCGTGGTTACGTAATTGGTTTGTGGCAGCTAAAAAGTCAGTCGCCATAGGTTTGGTCGTAGCGGTCATGGTATGAAAATACCGCGATGGTTTTGCGGCAGCTGCAGACGCCACAGAATACTTAAAACTGCACTTGCAAAATGGAGCAAGCTATTTCTCTTGTTTTCTCATCGCAATGATCCCGATATGAGAAAGATCGCAGGCGATAGTGAGTTTGTTATCAGCAAATGGCGTTCTGGGCGTTAAGAAGTATGCTACGCCCACCGGAAGTACTAAAAAATACCAGACCCATGATTTTGACCAGTCTTATCAAGGGTTTCAGTGTAAAAGCTACAACTTGAAAAAAAAAATAATACGAACCTAGAAGAGTGTTGTCCGGGCTGAACGCTGTGATAAATGTAGTCTTTGTCCTTGGAGGAAGTTCGAATTTCGAGTTATCCAAATTTACTGACGCAACTACCCGGTCTCCGTAATGTCTTAGTGGGCTTCTGTGTGAATTCCAACCTCGTAATCCAAGAGAACGATTCCTTTCTGCTATAACTACATTTGTTTTTATAGGAATAATACTATCTTGCCATGATGTGCTATTATACATTGTTTACACCTGAAAAGAAATGTTTTTAACTTGAAAATGCATAAAAGAAATGAAATTATCATATTCCGGCTAGGGATATCAAGACAAAAAATTGCAAATACTGCAACTTTCAAAAAAAATTTCGTCGTTATGAAAAATCGTTATGCTGGACAATACGTATGTCTTATGGCTCAATTAGCTTTCAAGATAAATTTTGAAAAAGGGGGGAAAATGTGCCCCTTTGCCACCGGTATGTGAACTGAAAAGGCAAAAATAAATCTTACGATAATACTGTAATATGTGTTTGTATAATATGATTTTTATATTAGGTTGAACAAGAACGGATTTTATATAGTTTTACAAAATAAGCCTATAGTGCGAAAAAATATTCGAGAAAGCACGTTTGTGATAAAAAAATTCTCCCTTTGAGAATTCAGTAAAACCTTGTTTGCATTATTAAATTCAAGTTGAGTATGAAAATACTGGAACAGTTCAAGAAATTGAAAAAATTACAATTGTCTTGTTGGTATCCATCCCTTTCACAAATATATCTATTATTCAACTTTACAGAAATATACATATAAGTGTAGAAGCTAAACTACAACTTTATTTTGACCCAATGATATGCATAAAAGACCATAAAATAATTGATGAAAACTGATTGCAGAATACAGAATCAGGAGAACAAACAAAACTTTATAAGATTCAAAGCATACAGAATATAAATTAGAATGCTTTGCCAAAGAAAGTAGTTTATGTTCACTCAATCGATCATTTTTATTCCTGTATTTCGACGACTGTAGCATTGAGCAAAAACAACAACAAACAAAACGCAGAAGACCTGGAGGATGAGAAAGGTTAAAAAATGGGACAAGTCTGCATGTACGCGCTAATCCACCAAAAACTTGAATTGAGTAACTAGCCTAAACACTCACCAAAAAGTATCAAATTAATTTATACACTTGTATCCCTGACACAGAGATTTCTGAATTTTCAAGTCAAGTCAAGTTTATTTTATCCAACAGTTAAAACAAGATATCACAAGAACAAATTACGACAAAATGGTAATTTACGGTACCGTACACAGTTTCACTGGGATAGGGTTGTTGTGGGGAACCAAAACTGGTTATCGAGCAGCGACACCCAGGGTTCTAATATTTCATTCAAAAAGTTAGAATTCTAGAGTTTTGAAACTATTCACTGATATTGCTGTATTGACAGTGAGTAGACTACCGTATCTGCGTATGAAATATCTAAATAACACCATTTATTTTAGGTAATATTAAATTATAATAATCGCAAGAAACTCAAAATGAATTACCCTAGTCCAGTAGTCTACATACAGAAATAGGTAGACTATACCGGTAGGCGTTGCGTACCGGTACGATAGCTAGATTCCTAGATAGAATTTATTTCAATTAATTCGGAAAAACAAAGTAGCCCTAGGCTAAACATACACATACAGACATAAGATTATTAAGGTGAAGAATCTGGGAAGTGAACAAAACCTAATAAAATAAGTTTAAAACTATTAAGAGCATTCACTCACGGAAAAAAAAGTCAAAAGTCTCATCACAAACACAAACAGATAAACATGGATATTGACGGCGGTCATTACTCCAGTACTCAATGACTGGTAGCAGTAGGTGGTACGGTACCGGTACGATAAAACAATAATACAGTAATATTCAAGTATAGCAACGAATAACAAAACTCAGTGAGAAGTTCACCACCAATCTGGCGCAACGGTATCGGGTGAGGGGCGGGGCAAAGGCTGCACTACAGCTGTAGAGCAACTGTATAGGAGGCCAAAACCGGATTCGATCTCCGTCCCACCTCCGGGGATATTCAGGATTGGATTCTTATTGGATGTAGTTTTGTGGGAAAGGTATTTTGTGAGAATGTAATGTAGTCTTGTAGGAAAGATACTTTTCGAAAGTGTAGTTTTGTAGGAAAGATTTTTTGGAAGAATGTAATTTGTGGGAAAGATCTTTGGTGAGATGTTGTTTTGCGAAAAAGGTCGTTTGTGAGAATGAAGTTTTGCGGGAAAAGTCTTTTGTGAGAATGTAGTTTTGTGGGAAATGTCTTTCGTGGGAATGTATTTTGTGAGTATGTAGTCTTGTGGAAAAGGTCTTTGATGAGAATGTATTTTGTGAGTATGTAGTTTTGTGGGGAAATTCTTTTGTGGGAATGTATTTTGTGAGTATGTAGTTTTGTGGGAAAGGTCTTTTGTGGGAATAGTCTTTGGTGAGAATGTAGTTTTGTGGGAAAGGTCTTTTATAGGTAAGGTCTTTGGTGAGAATGTAGTTTTATGGGAAAGGTCTTTAGTGAGAATGTAATTTTGTGGGAAAGGTCTTTTGTGGGAATGTATTTTTGTGGGAAAGGTCTTTAGTGAGAATGTAATTTTGTGGGAAAGGTCTTTTGTGGGAATGTATTTTGTGAGTATGTAGTCTTGTGGAAAAGGTCTTTGATGAGAATGTATTTTGTGAGTATGTAGTTTTGTGGGGAAAGTCTTTTGTGGGAATGTATTTTGTGAGTATGTAGTTTTGTGGGAAAGGTCTTTTGTGGGAATAGTCTTTGGTGAGAATGTAGATTTGTGGGAAAGGTCTTTCGTGGGAATGTATTTTGTGAGTATGTAGTCTTGTGGAAAAGGTCTTTGATGAGAATGTATTTTGTGAGTATGTAGTTTTGTGGGAAAGGTCTTTTGTGGGAATAGTCTTTGATGAGAATGTAGTTTTGTGGGAAAGGTCTTTCGTGGGAATGTATTTTGTGAGTATGTAGTCTTGTGGAAAAGGTCTTTGATGAGAATGTATTTTGTGAGTATGTAGTTTTGTGGGAAAGGTCTTTTGTGGGAATAGTCTTTGGTGAGAATGTAGTTTTGTGGGAAAGTTCTTTCGTGGGAATGTATTTTGTGAGTATGTAGTCTTGTGGAAAAGGTCTTTGATGAGAATGTATTTTGTGAGTATGTAGTTTTGTGGGGAAAGTCTTTTGTGGGAATGTATTTTGTGAGTATGTAGTTTTGTGGGAAAGGTCTTTTGTGGGAATAGTCTTTGGTGAGAATGTAGTTTTGTGGGAAAGGTCTTTCGTGGGAATGTATTTTGTGAGTATGTAGTCTTGTGGAAAAGGTCTTTGATGAGAATGTATTTTGTGAGTATGTAGTTTTGTGGGAAAGGTCTTTTGTGGGAATAGTCTTTGATGAGAATGTAGTTTTGTGGGAAAGGTCTTTCGTGGGAATGTATTTTGTGAGTATGTAGTCTTGTGGAAAAGGTCTTTGATGAGAATGTATTTTGTGAGTATGTAGTTTTGTGGGAAAGGTCTTTTGTGGGAATAGTCTTTGGTGAGAATGTAGTTTTGTGGGAAAGTTCTTTCGTGGGAATGTATTTTGTGAGTATGTAGTCTTGTGGAAAAGGTCTTTGATGAGAATGTATTTTGTGAGTATGTAGTTTTGTGGGGAAAGTCTTTTGTGGGAATGTATTTTGTGAGTATGTAGTTTTGTGGGAAAGGTCTTTTGTGGGAATAGTCTTTGGTGAGAATGTAGTTTTGTGGGAAAGGTCTTTCGTGGGAATGTATTTTGTGAGTATGTAGTCTTGTGGAAAAGGTCTTTGATGAGAATGTATTTTGTGAGTATGTAGTTTTGTGGGAAAGGTCTTTTGTGAGAATAGTCTTTGATGAGAATGTAGTTTTGTGGGAAAGGTCTTTTGTGGGAATGTATTTTGTGAGTATGTAGTTTTGTGGGAAAGGTCTTTTGTGGGAATAGTCTTTGGCGAGAATGTAGTTTTGTGGGAAAGGTCTTTTGTGGGAATGTATTTTGTGAGTATGTAGTTTTGTGGGAAAGGTCTTTTGTGGGAATAGTCTTTGGCGAGAATGTAGTTTTGCGGGAAAGGACTTTCGTGGGAATGTATTTTGTGAGTATGTAGTCTTGTGGAAAAGGTCTTTGATGAGAATGTATTTTGTGAGTATGTAGTTTTGTGGGAAAGGTCTTTTGTGGGAATAGTCTTTAGTGAGAATGTAGTTTTGTGGGAAAGGTCTTTCGTGGGAATGTATTTTGTGAGTATGTAGTTTTGTGGGAAAGGTCTTTTGTGGGAATAGTCTTTGGTGAGAATGTAGTTTTTTGGGAAAGGTCTTTCGTGGGAATGTATTTTGTGAGAATGTAGTTTTGTGGGAAAGGTCTTTCGTGGGAATGTATTTTGTGAGTATGTAGTTTTGTGGGAAAGGTCTTTTGTGGGAATAGTCTTTGGTGAGTATGTAGTTTTGTGGGAAAGGTCTTTTGTGGGAATAGTCTTTGGTGAGAATGTAGTTTTGTGGGAAAGGTCTTTAGTGAGAATGTAATTTTGTGGGAAAGGTCTTTTGTGGGAATGTATTTTGTGAGTATGTAGTTTTGTGGGAAAGGTCTTTTATAGGTAAGGTCTTTGGTGAGAATGTAGTTTTATGGGAAAGGTCTTTAGTGAGAATGTAATTTTGTGGGAAAGGTCTTTTGTGGGAATGTATTTTTGTGGGAAAGGTCTGTAGTGAGAATGTAATTTTGTGGGAAAGGTCTTTTGTGGGAATGTATTTTGTGAGTATGTAGTTTTGTGGGAAAGGTCTTTTATAGGTAAGGTCTTTGGTGATAATGTAGTTTTGTGGGAAAGGTCTTTAGTGAGAATGTAATTTTGTGGGAAAGGTCTTTTGTAGGAATGTATTTTGTGAGTATGTAGTTTTGTGGGAAAGGTTTTTAGTGAGAATGTAGTTTTGTGGGAAATATATTTTTCGAGATTGTAGTTTTGTAGGAAAGATTTTTTGTGAGAATGTAGTTTTGCATGGAAGGTCTTTTGCGAGAATGTAGTTTTGTGATAACAACTTTTTATCCTGAATGAAAAGCAAATGAAAGCCGAAGAAAACTCGGTACTCACATAGTATGTGAACCAAGATGGCGAACACCAGAACGTAGTATGTGTACCAGGAAGGGTTAGTCCATAATTTCAAGTATAAATACTACTGGAGTCACTTGGTTAGTCCCCGAACGTTTAATAGAACTAAAATAAGGAAAATTGTAATAAAATCATGCCCTAACCTGGCGCTCCCGTAGTATTGGTACCAAGATGGCGCACCACCTGCTAACCCTAACCCGGTCCACATACTATGTTCAGGTGTCCGCCATCAGCCTTGTTCGGAGCAAAATGCACGAGTAAGCGTCGTACTACGTCATTACACAAGAAAACTGCCCTCTCCAAATTTGAGGCTGGTTACGATCGTGCGCCATAAATAATGAAAGCGTGAGAGGGAGGGAGGATAATTTTCCTTTTGGATTTAGAACACAACAACACAAACTGACAAACGACATTAATGTGACGGATCAATTTCAGAAAAGCAAACTCGTAGGCCCAACACTACTACAACAAACTAATTTATATGTGTATTCTTGGATAGTCTCTCACAATTAACTTAACTGGGTTTCACGCCTCTTCCATCAAAGGGGCTCAACTGACCATGGCATAGTCGCACAAGTTTTCGGACTGGTGATAACGCATACCGTGCATTCAATCATCACCGACGACGTATCTCTGTGACAGAGATCCACCTCACAGACGCTGAAAGCAACGATCGTCTACATCTACAACAACTTTTTCACTCGCGCTGTTAAAGATGGGTTATAACCCTAACATTTTTGTGGGAAATTTGATTCTATATATTTTATTAGGATTTTTAACGTTTACCGCTTGCATAAAGTAAACTTAGTTTTCTACTTTTAAATTTTTAAAAACCGCTTCAACGAAAATAGACCCAAGTTCGGAAACGGCCTTTGATGACGTAGTAGTGAGAACTCATTCCAGAAATTAGCGGCGAGTAAGGTGTTCAACCTCTGTTTTTGGCGTTTAAATCTAGTTTCTCATCGCTTAGTTTAAAAAAGATTGAAACAATAATGTATTGTCAAGCATAAATGCTAATGCATAAGAAGTTCTGAATGTGAGGGGATCAAGCCACGGCGTTTTATGTAATGATCGTACCGGTAGGTCAGGATGCTTTGATGAACTGATTCTAGAGTATTCAAGTATTTACCACTTTATTTCGTTTATCGACTGTTTGATAAAATATTTAGTCAAAGCATGAGGATACCCAGTCACACTTTTGTATGAACCAAATACAAATCGCCAATTTGTACATTTACCAAAAGAGTGATAGTCTACTACGGGTACCAGATAAACGTAGAATCCCAATAATGGCTCAGTTTTCTTATTTATTCATTTCACATTATTATGCCACAAAACACTGTTGTATGTTGAACCTTACTAAACTGTCTGGTGATATTATCCTGATCTTTTTTTATGTCAGTTCTATCAATTTAATTTGTATACTTCGTTTTCCAGTGCACTCTGCCATTAACAACACAGTCCAGCTGTTATCGATCAACTAATGGAGATTCGTGACAACACATTTATTGGCATGAATGAATTAAATATGATGAAAACTTGTGATAAAATGTTAAAAATAAATAAAAACTGATTTGAATAACTGCGTGAGGTATTGTTGTTTCGGGCTGTGGGTAGAAGTTTGCATGAATTCCAACATAATTTTAAGGCTGAAACGATACTTCGACTTAGAGGTATTCTTTTAGTTCCATGGAGAGACATCAGAAAAGGTTGCTTGCAAAAATTTTATCCATAGTTTTCTGCTTCAAGACAGATCCATCCCTGTGAAATCTGCTCTAACCACCAACTACGTTACGGTAGTGTTTGCGCATATACCGGTACAGTCAGATAGTTTATATATACCGAAAATATATTAAAAAGAATGGTTATAGGATCAGATAAGCAGAGTAAACACACATGAATTATAAAATCTAAATAATTTGAAACAAAAAATGGCCCGGTATGCGCTTTTTCACTAGAAAATATATTGCAGCAAAAGGTCCCGCACAGAACTCGAGTACGTCTTGACCTCGATTAGTTGAGTTTACTGAAATTTCTCATAATGCAATGGTATTATTCAAAGATATTGGTATTGATTTAATTCACAAAAGCTTCCTCCAAATGCGCCGCCCAATAGAACTAGCACACGGTTCAAAATGAGTACACAGAATGCTATAATTGCCTTTGACCTAATGCAAAGTTTCGCTGACGAGTTCTCATCACGGGTACGTCATCAACGGGACATACTAATTTGCGTTTGATTTCGGCAGAGTTTGGGAAACCCTGGACTCTAGTCGGTCTATGCGCAGTCGTCAGCAATTTCGATATTCCTGTTTTGTCAAACTGCACAATCAATTATTGTCCCATTACCAAGAAACGCCAAACCAAGTCGACATAATTTGATAAAGTGGCCATTAAGAAAACAGGCAATTAAATTTACTTCAAATGCGCACAAAAATCGCCCGTGCGAGTTATGCAGACAATTTTCTTATCTGATTATCGACGCAACAATGGAATGTCTTCTGCCGCTTTTTGGATGATTATAACTCACAAAGTGTTTTGAGGCGATAATCGGTTGTTAACGAATATTCAGATTTCCGGTACCTTCGGCAGTCCAGGCTACAGAATATTTTAATATTGAAAGAATCGCAATTGAGGCGAAATGGACTACGATTATTGTAAATATTGGGAATTAACTAAGTTTGTGCATCTGAAACGAATTAGGATAAGGAATGCAAGATAGAGATTTATTCTTTTTAAACCCTGGAAGAGAAAGGGGTAGTGGTTTGCTATTAGCGATAAAACTATTTGTAACTTATTAAAGTGTGGTCTGACCTGAAGAAGTCTGACCTTGGTCAGACGAAACGTTACAGAAATATATTTGTGTTGTGCAGCAAGACTCTTGAATCACTTAAGTTAGAGGGGAGTGTTTGAAATTTCACGTGGGGTGTTCACCCCCTACAGGAGAGGTGTAAGAGGAGCATACCATCGATATGCTTTCTTTGATGCGGATTATCATAAGTTAGGTTAGTATACGGCAGTATTTCCCGGCCTATGGTTCGCCTGGAAATCTTCTTAAGTCGCTTCTGTTTTCAACAACACTTGGAAATTATTTATTTTTCAGTGAAGTTTATTTTATATTTGGTGTTTTAGTTTTGCTCAATAGAAATCGTATACGCGGAAAGTGTCACAGCAAAAAAAACTTTGCAGCATATTTTTTCAAATTTGGATTGCTTGGAAAAAGGTTGGGACCACTGGTATGAGGTATGCCATTCCCATTCCCCGGCCTTTACCCATTAATCTAACCTAAAAAATACAATAAAGTAATGACAGTAGACAGCTTGATACTACCTTGTTTTTGCTTGTTATTTTTTTGATTCTGTTAATTTTATATTTTTATACCTTGTTATTTGTTTGATTCTGTTAACTTTACGATCAGTTTGTATATATGATAGTTTTTTCGTATAGGAAACCCTACATGCAGGAGAAGGCCCGGGCAACACGTTGACGGGATGAGTGTGTTGCTTAGTTTGATGATTTAAATAATATTCATACAACCATTTCACTCTTACTTGACTTTCAATTCATTTATTCTCATGTATAACCAGATCTATAATTTGTTTATCAACCGAATTATTTTTGAAGTTAGGTATAAGCGGCATCATTATCAGAAAGTCGCACTGGGTAGAAGAAAATTTTGGCACGGCCCTGCCTACATATATGTATCATGTAGTCAAATCTGGCGAATTTTAAAAACAAAACAATACAGCCGTAATCTCTAATTGCCCAAAGAGTATTGATTAATCAGGCGAAATTCGAGATGTCATGTCTGGCTGAAAAACGAACTATCGACCGGTGTTGTGTAGGGTGCGTAAGTTGAATTTAGAGTCAAAGCTACGTGAAACTAGTCCGTGCCTTATTCCCCCGTGTAAGTGCATCCATATACGTCTAATGCAAGGATACTGTAGCAAGAGTGAAGATGACCGTTCTGTGGCACACTAACACGAAGTCTGACCTCGGTCAGACGAAACGTTACAGATCAAATATCGTCGAAACAATAGCAATGTTTGTCGAATAAGTAAAGGATAAACTTAATAAATAAATTCAGAGAGAGAGAAAAGCCTATATAGTTCAGGTGAGTGAACACGTACTATTCTTTTGGCCACACGATTCACAACAATTCTTATTCAATTTTTTTCACGACGAGAACGCGCGGTGCAATAACACGATAGTACGGAAATAATCCCACTGAGCTGAAATTTATGTACTTCCATGTATGTGTACCAGGTTAGAGTTAGTCCATAATTTTATTCCGATTCTCCTTATTTTGGTTCTATTATCAGTTTGGGGACTGTCTGTGTTAGCCAAGTGAATACCTTGTGTTCATAGGTTTCAGTCCCTTTATACCACTTGATGCGAAGTAGGCGAACAAAATTTGTTACCTCCCTATTGGTACTCATATATACAAAACCTGATGGTTTTTTTACGACGCGTTTTGCTCCGAACGAGGTTTGTACAAGTGGCGACCGATATCCAACGATACGCTATTTTAGGAAGGACCAGAAATGTTTTTTTGGCTCGAGATTGCCAAATCAATTCACTTTGTGTGAGATGGGTGCACGTTATTTGATTCCGAAATGTCTAACCTGCGAAGCCACACGATTAAGTTTTACGCTTTAACAGCTATCGCCATCACTTGCGCACAGAGGGTTAATGCCTTGAAACAATCGGTCCTTCCAAAATTCGTAGCTTCTTAGATACCAGTTGGTTCTTGCGCACGGTCTTATTCCGAGTGAAATGCGTGGATAGTCTGGCGATTTAACAGCTTTTGTGCCCATATGAGCGTAGAGGGTTAATATTGAGAAAGAATCGGTCCTTCCAAAATTCGTAGCGAAAGCGTAAAAAACCAATCACAGTTTTCAACAGAGTCTTACGCTTTACCAGTTATTGTTCCAACACGTGCGCGCTGAGGGTTAATACCACGAAAGTAAACGTTTGCCGAAGGCAAATTTTATCTTCTATGTTCATTCGAGCGATTTCTCTCGACTATTTCGCTTGTTTTATGAAACAGTTGCGGGTTGCCAGGTCAGGAATAACGTATAGAGTAGCGTATTTGTTATATGTGATGTCAATAAAGTCTTAAAATATATAAAATTGCAAAGAGAATTAATTTATTGATACCATTTATTGTTTTGGCTTTCACAGATGTATTAAATGAAGTAAAATACTTGAGCAATTACCGATTAAAAACAACAAACATGATTGAGATATATTAGGAACTGACTTCATAACAAAATTGAAATTGTAAAGGGACTTTATGGACACCCTCTATATAGAGATGGTTATATGTGATAATTCAAGAACGGGTTCCCTTTTATATTAGACTCACTAACAACGGGTTCCTTCATTCCAAAAAATGTAGGTATTGCACTACGTAAGCTACATTAATATGACACAATTTACATAAATCTAATACATAAACTCTTTATTTGCTTAGAATACTTGAATGTGTTTAGCTTTCTAGGCTAATTCGAAGCTTAGTGTTTGTTTTATTCGATGTGAAATAAATTATTTGATAATATGTGATAGATCAGAAAAGAAATAAGAATTTAGATGAGAGAGCTCAGTGGTGATTAGGGCTCTTACAAAACCTTCAGCAAATCGCGATAGCACATTTAACTGTATATTTTTCAAAGCCTACGTCTTTTTTATAATTAAATAAAATCGATAACCCCAAAGTTTGTCTCGACTTTATCTCAATTCCAGACAGTCTGTATAAATTATGCTTAAAGGATGTATCCTTTAGTACATGGGGTGTACAACTTTAATTGGGATGCGTGCCGAAGTCTTTGAAATAAACCTGATGTGTGCCACGCCACGTTAGAATAATTCATGTATGGTATGCGAACTTTTGTACAACAGATAATAGCAAATAAAAGCTTACTAAAACTATTTAATGTGCTGAAAAACTGCTGCTTTAAAGACTATTGGCGATTTACTGAAAACTGTTTTTAATAATCCTTTCTCCAAATGAACAAATTGAGGTAGATGAAAATGCGCGATTGTATACCTTGGATACCTTCGGCAGCGAAGTTCTTTAAGATATCGTGAGAAATCAGGGGCTGCTTTTATCTGGCCTTGTTGAAGCAAAAAGCACGAGTAAGCGTCGTATTATTTCCTTGAAATTAAAAAGAAGCGATGCGCCAACTTCGAAAATGGTCGAAGAACATTAGTAATATTTCGTTCCGGTCGTACATCAATATATCGTAAATGTAGGAGTCTTTTGTCATTATTCCGCAAAATCGTCTCTTGAGGATATCACACGAGAACTTGATAGTCAGGTAATAAAGAGAGAAGTTAATTGAGTTTTAATACATATTCAAATGGAGAAATGCTTAAGTGTTTAATAGTCGGATGTCATAGTGTAGTCACACGGGGACATCACTCCATTTTTTTATACAATGATAACTTGTGACGACATAAATAATCGAGTTTTATTAGATAACGAGAGAGTGAGCGCTCAAATGGGTGAAAGATATGGGGCCGTGCAGTGGCACAAAATGGCTCTTGTTAGAGAAAGGGGTGATGTGTTGATGTTGATGACGTCGCAATATGCTATATTTCACAGAATCGAGAAAATCCACTATATTGTCATATAGGATTAAGAATTATCGGTGCTCCAGAAGTATGTGCACCAAGATGTCGCACAACCTGAATCCTGACCGGAAGACATACTAAGTTCAGGTTGTGTGCCATTTAGGTGCACATACTTCTGGAGGTCAGAATTATCCATAATGCCATCGCGGGTGTTGTTTTTAGGGGTGTCTTTTTAAAATACTTGCTTGGCTAATTTGGTAACTGTCCGAAGAAGCAATAACATCATTAATGAGATTTGACAACAGTAGTGTCAAAAATGGCAAGGCGATAATTCAAATATGACATTATCTATTAGTTCCAATGGATAACGCAAATTTTCAATTGCTGCTTTGTTGCTACATTTTGAATATTTGTTAAAAACAAAACAGCAAATACATCCGATTCATTAAATTAAATAAATTTTAAATCAATAAAAAAATATTAATTTACTCAGGTACATTAATCGGTAAGTAATAATGTGTGTAATTTTATTGCGGGCTTCGTCTGCTTCTTCACGGGCTCCATAACACAAAAGTTTGGAAAGCCCTGGAATAGATAATAAAAGTCCCCGTGTCATCGATTCCCAACTAGGGCCCGTGGCTTCCCAAGGGGGCCACCATGCTAGGCGCAAAAAAGATTTTATCCTTCCCTTTACAAGAAAACTGCCCGTTCTACCATTGTTCCGTTGCTTGATAAGGTTATTTCACAGGGTGCTTCCACCTTGTTGAGCATGAATTGTTTGAACATAATAGGATTTGGAGTCTAACAATCAAAAATAACACTCTAAATACCACTGGAATGATAATCAGGGGGCCATGAGTGCTGAAATCCTCCGGAAGGGGGCCACAATCCATAGAAGGTTGGAAACCACTGCACTATACAGGGTGTCCGTAAAATTTGTCCCTGTATATAACTAAATGGAACCTATATAAATAACTGTATTTTCAATTCATTGATAAATTTGTCTGTATAGAAATTCCAAACGTTGGCTTTACTAAATCATTTGCTTTTTACTGATTAGAATGATTTACTTGTAAAAGGTACGTTTATTTTACCGTTTTTTCAGCATACTAACCTGAATTTCATTGCCTTACAGTGTAAAGTTAGTTCAATTTTACCAACGTTTTTATGAGTATTCTAACAAAATAAATAGTCTGTGTGTATTCTGTGACATAACAATCTTTCTCTCGATACGCACACTTTTGAAAGTAAAACGAAAAATTCACTGAAATTTAACCGTAAATGCGATTTACCTCAACAAAATCAACTTAGTTAACATACTACGATTAAAATTGGAGAGTCGAGTCGTTGAATATAGTATGTACATGACAAGGAAATATATTTTAACAACGCGACTTTATGAGTTAAATTACGGGTAAATGTTAGATTCATAGCTGTTATTTTTTAATAGTGTTTTAACTAATCTTATTTACCGTTTATTGTGCGAGTCCTTTCATAAGGTGTGAGCGTTTCATTTATAAAGCGAAGCAAATAGAGTCTGTCTGGTTTTAGGAGAGGAATGGCTTTGTAATTTGGAGCTTTTTATTCGTTATAATTTAACTTTTTAGATGTCATGTTGATCGTGTTATATACTAGTACGTACTGTACAACAGTGATTCTGAATTGTTTCAGTATGCCTTGGTTGGTATATCAGGTATATTTGTGTAGCACACCGTCATTATTCTATCTAAAGTGATCTTGGTATTTCGGTGTGGCCCGCCACTTTGCTCAGAGATGAGTCTCCTTTATTTATGAGTGAGTGGCCGTCACTTTGCTCAGAGATGAGTCTCCTTTGCTTCTGAGTGAGTGCCCGTCATTTTGCTCAGAGATGAGTCTCCTTTACTTATGAGTGAGTGCCCTTCACTTTGCTCAGAGATGAGTCTCCTTTACTTCTGAGTGAGTGCCCGTCACTTTGCTCAGAGATGAGTCTCCTTTACTTCTGAGTGAGTGCCCGTCACTTTGCTCAGAGATGAGTCTCCTTTACTTCTGAGTGAGTGCCCGTCACTTTGCTCACAGATGAATCACCTTTACTTCTGAGTGAGTGCCCTTCACTTTACTCAGAGATGAGTCTCCTTTACTTCTGAGTGAGTGCCCGTAACTTTGCTCAGAGATGAGTCTCCTTTACTTCTGAGTGAGTGCCCGTAACTTTACTCAGAGATGAGTCTCCTTTACTTCTGAGTGAGTGCCCGTAACTTTCTCAGAGATGAATCACCTTTACTTCTGAGTGAGTGCCCGTAACTTTGCTCAAAGAAGAGTCTCCTTTACTTTTGAGTGAGTGCCCGTCACTTCGCTCTGAGATGAATCACCCTCACCTCCGAGTGAGTGCCCGTAAAAGTTACTCAGCGATGGCCGATGAGTCTATATTACTTCTGAGTGAATCGCCACAATTCTATACAGTGACAATCGCTTTTGCTATTTAAGTAATCGGCCTTAAATTTTCTCAAAGATGAGTCTCCTATATCTAAGGTTATGGATTAGTTAGATCAGATCGTCCCAGCTCTCTCTCCTCTTGTCTCATATTGTTGAATACTTCTTCTAAAATGAGTGACACCATAATTCTATAAAGTTTTAGTAGTTCTTGGTACTTCATTGGTCGCCGTATCTTTTGAGAGCGCGCGAGTATCTTTTGTCCTGGATTAGTAAAAGTATTAGGTTATTGCCTCAACTCAAGAACAGACCACCCAGCCTAAGATAAAATCAAAAAATCAGAAAAATTAATGACGGGGCGATAACATGACGGTACCGGGATGCATCTCGAAGCTCCGTTATTTGGGAAACAATGTGAATAATATTGAACGGTTATTCGAGGCGTGTACTTTAATTCGTTGTGATTTTATGCACATTTTTTTTCTGTGTGAGTGTGCTTGACCTTGGGTTAATCAATCGTGGTGCCACTTTGGCGTTTGCCCTCGTAAAGACATTCTCATAGAATTCAGTTTCTAACCCTACCTATAATTACAGAGATCACAAACCCGCTAAGATTGCACACCAAAGTAGCACCATAATTCTTTTATATATTTATATATATACACTATACAGCTGACGTGGGCAAACTGAGGCCCGCGGGCCAAATCCGGCCCGTTGGGTAATTCAATCTGGCCCGCCTGATGTTGCCACAACCAAACTAACACCAAGTTTTGATGTTTAAGTTTAAATATCTCAAGGAATTTGTTGAGATTGCGATTAAATTTAGTTTTGGCACAAGGCTTATTGTTTTCCACTTTTGCGTTTGTAACACTGTAAATATTGTTCATAAAATGCAACTTTTACGTCATACATACGTGGCCCGCCTTTCTATGGGGCACAATTCTTGGCCCCTGGTCTAAAATTTGCCCACCTCTGCTATACAGTATATATATTTAGATTTGTTCACAGCACAACCCCAACTAAAAGTCGAAAGAGTTGCTTAATTAAGAAGAGTTATTATCGTTCGGAGCGGAGATTATAAATAAAGACAAAATGGCTTGTACTAGCTTGTCAAACATAAAAAATATACAGGGTGTTCATTCAAAATTTCAATTTTGTTTTTATTAAAAGTCAGTTTTCAATATATCTCAACCAGATTTGTTGTATTTTTTTAAAACATCTGTGAGGGCCAAAACAATATACGGTATCGGAGTTACAATATACGGTACAATATACGGAGACGTTTTCAAGCGGGCAACAAGCCTATTAAAAATTACTATGGATATTGAAAAGTTTAGTTTCATTTGCGTCATTATAGTAGTATTGTATTAGCAATGAATGATGCTGCTGCTATTCAGTCTAAATATTAAAGTAAAAGTATTTATTTTTGCAAAAGTCTTGCTTTTCTTCTAGTTTTTTCATTGCATGAGAGTGGGCCATAGAAAATTTTTTTAAACGAAAGTGGGGCACAAAAGAAAAAGGTTGAATACCAGTCTACACAATATATTACAATCGTTTTAATGGCAAAACAATAAATATGTTATTGTTGGCGACCAAACGGCAGCTGAAAATGTTCAATTTATCACTCGGCACTCGCGCGTTTTTACGGAGATTAAAGATCGTCACGCATCAATGAGACTTGAAAATTTTCGTCTGCGGTTTTAAAATCGTTTGTGACGTCACAGTCTACGTGTAGTTCTTCAAATAATATTGTGTCTTTTAGGTATCTGTAGTAGAAAGAGAAAGTATTTGGTTATTTATTCACGGGTTGAGGAAGTTGATAATAGGGAGACGTATTCGAATAGCAAAACACTCCCCCTCGTTCCGTCACGTGTCCAGCTTGGGTATTTTTCTATAAAAGATTTGCTAATCCAAGGTCACGCACCCTTGCTCAGAAGTAAAGAGAACCCATCTCTAAGCAAAAATATGGGCACTCACTCCGAAGTAATGGAGACTCATCTCTGAGCAAAAATATGGGCGCTCACTCCGAAGTAAGGGAGAACCCATCTCTAAGCAAAAATATGGGCACTCACTCCGAAGTAATGGAGACTCATCTCTGAGCAAAAATATGGGCACTCACTCCGAAGTAAGGGAGACTCCTACCTGAGCAAAGTTACCGGCACTCACTCAGAAGTAAAGGAGACACTGATTTACTTTGTATTTGCGTATAGTATTAGCATATTAGAGAGGAATGAAGATATTTAAAATAGGCAAAAGTAGGAAGACCCAAATCTTGGGAAGAAATTTTGCATTGTATTTGCTGTAGTATTACCCTATTTTTTATTACTATACTATAATACTTATTTGTACACATAATACAAACTACTTGAACTTTACTACAAAAGCCGTAGTGTAACACGCGCATAACATTAGATAAAATACCACTAGCAATTGAACAAATAAAACACTTTCATGCATAGGAATGGAGGTAATAAAAGGTTCAAAAATAGATGAAGGGAGGAATGTAACGAAAACAGTTCGGAACCACAGATTCAATCTAAAACCCGTGTTAAACGTTCCGTTTTGTTTTCTTTTAGCGCGAACAAATATCGCAAATGTGTCGACACTTGAATTCTTCGTGCGCGACCCCGAACAACCCATGAAGGTGCAGACAGAAATGTTAGATCGCATTGGGCGGGTCGGGTTTTGAAAGTAACGAGCTTAGAGTTCAGTTTCAGGCATGGAGGTAGACGAGGTTAACTGATTGTTTACGGAATTGGTTTTTTAAATAATTTGCTCAAAGCAAAGTCCCGCGCACTCATTCAGGAATGAAAAAGACTTCTTTTTTACTTATCTCTAAGTGAGATAACGCGCACTCACTCACAAGTAAAAAGAAACTTGCCTCTGAGTAAAGTTACATTCACTCATTCAGAAAAAAAAGAGTCATCTTAGAGCAAAGTTAAGGGCGACTTCTGAAATCCCAAAGAGCAATTTTGGACAATAACTAATATGAGATCAGTTTCAGGGATGAGAGTAATCGAGGTAGCTGAGCGTTAACGGAACTTATTTTTAAAAATTTGCCCAAAGCAAGGTCCCGCGCACTCACTCAGAAGTAAACGAGACTCACCTCTGCGCAAAGTGACACGCACTCACTCAGAAGTAAAAGATATTCATTTCTAAGCAACGTTACACGCACTCACTCAGAAATTAAGAAGACTCCCCCGGAGAAAAGTTACTGAGTAATTCGGACAAGGTTTCAGACTTGAAATTTAAATCAAGATATGGAACGTTTCATTACACTACAATGAACAGAATTGAGAAAATTTCTTTGTTTATTTCCGTAACACTCACCAATCGGCAATAAGTCAACAATGACGTAACAATTGCTATTTGCGGAGCCGCTCACACACTTCAATCACTCAGACAGATATTTGAGCACAGTTGTAGATATTTCCTCGTTTTCGTCGTTTTACTCGTTATTGGTCAGTTTTTGGTTTAATTTCCAAAGATTAGATGTTAATAAAATAATTCAATTGGTATTATGTCTTCCGAGGAGCTTTAGTTAAGTTGCAATAATCAAAAATTGGTCCCGAAAACGGTGCGATAGAGTAAGCCAAAATTGGCTATCAGTGCCTGTAAGCGCCGCGCGTATACATATTTTCGATATAAATAGTAGTTTGAACATAGTAGTAAACCAGTTTGCAAGCTACAACCAAAAAAAATCTTTCAATGGCAAAGTATAGAAGCAATTATTCTGGGTTCAAAGGTCGGGGAAACATACATAACCTCCGATAAACAGAATGAAAAAACGAGATCAGAATATGAGTTTTGTGGCAATGACAGGATAGTACACCGCTGATGGATGGGAATAACCTAACTCTGACATGGGCAAACTACGTACCGCGGGCCATATCTGGCCCGTTGGGTTATTCAATCTGACCTGCCTGATGCTGCCACAACCCAACTGAAACCAAATTTTGATGTTTTCGCTGAAAATATAGCTCAAGGAATTTGTTAAGATTGCGATTAAATTTAGTTTTGCCACGAGGCCTATTGTTTTTTGCCTTTGTAACACTGTGATTATTGTTCACAAAATGCAACTTTTTACGTCACACTTACATGGCCCGCCAGCCTCGGTGGGCAAAATTTTTGGCACCAGGTCAAAAAACCGTGCCCACCCCTGACTACTTAACGCAATTTATCGTAACCGAGTATAATCGTAATTTACCAATCTAACCTAAAATAAACACAGAATATTACTTGCAAACGCATACCACGCGATCAGCTGACCCGCGTCGACCCGGAACGGTTGCTCATATGAAACACGGAAATTGATTGTCTATGAAGCCGGAAAGGATTAACCAGTGGTGGTCCTGCCGGATTGGTCACGTGGAAAAACCTTATGTGCGAAATTTTGCTTTGGATTTGTCTTCGAAAGTTTATTCTAATGTTTTATGCCCATCCTCACCCTAACGCGCCATAAATCCCATTTCGTACGCTTACTTTAGCCAAGTGGTTATCGACTTTTTCCAATACATTTTTCTTTTTGCCAATTTGGGATCTCCTTCATCACCCCTCACTATGCATAAAGACTCTGTTTATCTGTTCAATCTTTAATGTTTTTTTTTGGCGCTTTAGAAGTATGTTTACCAATATGGAGGTAACTAATTTTGTTCGCCTGTTTTATATCAAGTGGTGGAAAGGGACTGAAACCGGACCTTCTGAAGTATGCGCACCAAGATGGCGCACAACCTGAACTCAGGTTGTGTACAAGGTTAGGGTTCAGGTTGTGCGACATCTTGGTGCGCATACTTCAGGAGTACCCTGAAACCTATGAGCAGGGGTATATTCACTTGGCTAACACAGACAGTCCCGAACTTGTAATAGAACTAAAATAGGAAAAATCGGAATAAAATTATGGCCTAACCCTTCGGTACACTCACTACGGGAGTACCAATTTTCAGTGTTACGCACAACTCGCGTTCTGGCTTTTGCATCGATTGAATATGTATAATATGTTTATAAATATGTATTTCGATAATATTAAATAAATGGAAAATATTGGGAATACTAGGATATTGTGCCCTGAACTGCGAGTTCTTTCTCTTGTTTACTTCGGTTCCATATGTGTCAGTTGCCACAAGGATGCTTGAACGAGATCGTATTACAAAGATAAATAAAAATAACATCATCTTTTTCCACGAAACAGTTTATGTGCTTTCGTTAGATCACAGTCTAACTTCTTCAGATAAAACAAGATACGGATTAATCAACAGAGAATAAAAAGAATAAATGAACAATATTGGTGAAACTACATGGTAAATACAAAGTAAATTTTTTGTATATCTTCCCGGTTGCAAAACGTTGTTCTAACTCTAGTTGTTAAAAGCGTTAGGTTCTTGGTGTTCTCGGCTGCAAATCCTATGCCAACCACCTCACCCAGAATGTAAGAGATTGGTTAGGCAATTCCAAATGGGAAATATCCAGTGGTGGAATTCAAATTTTTTGTCAGCCGGTTCCATCACATATTTTTCAGCCGGTTCTGTTACAAAAAGTCATGTTTTTTCAGTAATGCTAACCAGTTCGCTAATCTCATAAAATTCCGTGAGACGTTTCTATAGAACCGGCAGAATCCCACCACTGGAAATATCCCGCGCTTTCAGAATAAAGTATATCGTGACCCCTAAAATCAGAACCCAGGTCATTTGAAACATATTCTAGAGAGAACATTTTTACAAAGCTTCATGTATTATTGAAACTTTGGGATACAATCATACACAACAGAAGTTTAAGTGTTGAATAATTTTTCTCCATTTTCGTAGAATTAATTGGGAAGTATATAGGTTCTGTTATTGGGGTCACCCTGTAGAAGGGGTGGGGAAATTACAGCCCGCGGGCCGAATCCTGACCACAAAAGTGTTTTATCCGGCCCACTTGCGCCTGCTCAATTGATGACCATAGTTTTTATGGATATAAAATTCCATTGAACTACGAATTCTCTAAGACAGGTGTGCGCAATCGTTTAGTACAGAGGTTGGAAAATTTGCCAATACGTTCAAGAACGCCGCCCAGCGCATGTCTATGTTATCTAAGATAATTACCAGAAAGGCATTGTGACAAAAATAGGGAATTATGGAACATATTTTGTGACATCACAAAGTAATAAACTCTCGTTCGTTTGTACGTACTATCGTGTTCCCACGAAAATCAGACTGGGTCTTATTTCAATTTTCTTCCAAAAAATAACACTAGAGCTTATTTTCAGAAAGGGAGGGGGTCTTATATTTTCATTTATTAAAAAACATAATTACAAAGTAGAGAATCAGGAGATTTTTATATACACAAAATGTAAAAACCGATATCCATTTACTTAAAATAACACGTTTCCTCTCTCACACGTTTTAGAATTTAGATTGATCATTTAAAACGCATCGGAGAGATTTCTTGCTATCGACTATAGGTCAAAAAATCGCGATATCGATTAGGTCTTTTTTTAAGGGGAGAGCTTATATTAAAACCATTCTTAATTCCATTAATTTAGGCTAGGTCTTATTTTCAGGGTAGGTTTACTTTCGGGGAAACACGCAAGTAACAGTATTTGTCATATAAATCGCATAAATCGCACTAGCAAAGTTAGTTTTCAAAATACTACGGATATATATGCCTAATCGAAAAAAGGGTGATTAGTATCGTTGATTTGAAGTTGTGCTGCATGCGAGCAGCCGTTTAATGCCCGCAGCGACAACATGCAGCATCAGAAGTCATATTAAATGTATATTGACATTGTATGTGTTGACTTTAGATTAAAAATTCCAGGTCTGATTAAGTGAAGAAATGCTATATGACTCGCACGGAAATGGATTTGAAAACATGTATTTTTTATAGCTCATATGACCAAAAAGGTTTCCGACCCCTGGTTTAATACACGAGGGTTAGTTTCAAAGAACTGAACGAAACCGAAGGTCGCACCTTTATTTAACTCGGACTATTAAGTAGTTGCACCCACAAATTTTTGGTTATTGATTTCATGACATGCATTGTTCGCTTTGAACAAGCTAGCTGTAAGGGCATTGTAACGTCATAGAAACGGACTCAGCTAAAGGCTTCGCAATGCAAAGATATCGGGATTACTCACTTGTACCAGAATACACAAATTTAAATACTTGTTTCGCGGGCCGCACGCAATTCAAAATGGGAACGTCTCCGTGGGCCGCAAAATGTTTCCTTTTGGGCCGCATTTGGCCCGCGGGCCGCAGGTTGCACACCCCGGGTCTAAAAAATCAGCATGAACAAGCTTGTGAACGCATGCAGTAGGCAACATCAACCCCATAAATCATTTTGTCACTCGATACTATAGATCAGGGCTACTCAACTGACGGACCGCTGTCCTAATCCGGACCTTTCGAGTATTTGATTCGGACCGCACCTAATTCGTTATTTTGAATCATTAGCCCCACTTTTCAGGTTTCCTTTCATAAAATCACTTTTACAGTTTTGAATATATATGACAAGAACTATAACGCTATAATAAACAATCTTGAATTGCTAATAATCATTAGCCGGCCGAGGAAGTGCGCGTCTAAGGATGCCGAAATATGTTTTCTGGAAAGACCGGACCTAAATAATTTTGAAAATTTGTATGCGGATCTTCGGTAAAAATAGTTGAGTAACCCTGTTATAGTTGTTTGTTGTGCGGTAGCTGTTACGCCATTTTTTTGTAAGCAACCTGTTTTTATTCCTAATTTTATATTAAGCTTTCTACCCAGTAAGCAAGTCTATTATCTGAAATCGGCCCACTCATGAAAGTAATTGCCCACCTCTGCTTTGTAGTCTCATACACGGCTGTGGCCAGTGGTAGGATTCAATTTTTTTTGTCAGTCGGTTTCAAACAAAAGTCATATTTTTCAACCGGTTCTGTTACAAAAAAATTATTGACAGTAACCAATAATGCTAACCGGTTCGAGGATCTCATAAAATTCTGTGAGACAATTCTATAGAACCGGTGCGAACCGGCTGAATCCCACCACTGACTGTGTCTGCTTGGATATAGTTTTGTTCAGGGTGAACTGCGTATAAAAAGTCGCATAAACAAACATCTGATCTCATATTTCGTGTCTTAATGTCAGTAATTTTGGTGTCAAGTTTCACCCGCTCAGACATTGTTATGTCACTAACGCTTCGGTAAATTGTCTGAATTGTAAATTTGGACTCAATAATTGCAAGAGTCGCTATTTATTACACCGGATATTAAAAGATGAAAACCGGATAACGCAGAGAAATATGTTGTGTACATTCTTATATAAAAGCACATTCTTTGAGAAATTGCGTGTCGCGATTTATGTTTATATTTCCATGCTTCTATTCAAACGACTTTGGCTCATAACAAGGCTCTAAACAAAAATCGGTATCTATCATGTTTATAAAGACCCGGCGGTAACTCTATTCGGTGCAATTTCTTAGTCTCCAGAATAAAATGATCTAGTAATGATCAAATACATGGACACAAATGTCGCTCATCGGTACGGTCCTAGCTGCCGAGTTTGCTGAAAAGATGACGGAGGCGGTCAAGTGTGATGAAACAAAAAAGTGCCCCCCCCCCCCCCCCTCCCTTTAGTTAGAATCAAACAGCAATATGTTGGGTGAAAATTTCGGGTTCCATCGAAAATTAGAAATTGTAGAAAAAATATTATAACGTCACATTTTCTGTTCTACTAATTTTATAAGGTACTATAAACAGCGTAAATTTAATTCCAATCTACAATGTCGCGGGGCATTAGCGGTGTGAGGTTTTAGCTGAGCACATCGTTGCTAAAAACATCGGCGGATTAGCTTGAAAAGGGTGGTCAAACGCAACGAAATAAAAAAGTGTCCTATTTTATTCAAATTAAAACATCAAAATTTTGGGTGAAATATCGGGTCTCCTAAAACTCAGGAGAAATTCGACAAAAAAAAAACGAAAGCGGTAGCTCCGATTTCTTCTTCATCTTCAAGTTCTGATGATAGTGATAAATGGTAAAACGTCAAATGTTTTTCCCGCTGATTTTACAAACGACGATAAACAGCGAAAATTTAATTTCAATCTAACGCCTGTCAGAACGGAATTCCATAAAACAATAAATAATCGTTTGAATTTTCTTTATGATAAAAATCGAAGTTTAGCATTTTTTTGACGCCCCAGGGTCAGTGTTAAGCTGACTAAGTATGTCGATTAATTTGTTTATATTTGGGAAATAATTGGAGATATATTATCCATGTTTCAAGCATGGGCCGACTTTATGAATGACAATTGCGGTTCAATACAGCGAGGTTGGCTAGTTTGTTAATGTTGATAGTATTTAAAGTGTTCGAATTCGACTTAGAAGCTGTAGTAAGATTTAATCCAAGTAAAAATTATGTTTTAAGTGATTCAATAGTCTTCCTGCATTCTAACACAAATATATTTCTGTAACGTTACGTCTGACCAAAATCAGACTTTTTCAGACAAGTAGTTTACAACCATGACCATACATTTGTGTTAGTGTGCAGCAAGACTCTTGAATTGCATATTATGGTATTTCATTCTTGTTACAGCATCCTTGCATCATACGTATCCACTAGCGCAAATGCGTTGAGGACGAAGTAATTAGTCTCGTGAAACCCAATCGATAGCAAAAAATAAAGTTGTTGGAGATTTTTTTTTTTTATCAGCTTTATATGATTTTTTGTATATTTTATGGTATGGTTACTACAAAGAAAGCTTTGTTCTGGCAGTCACTGAAATCGAAGTATATGTGAGAAGCCACTTTTCGAAACGGCCATAATTTTTTCGTTCGACATTGTCTATTCAATTTCTGGAGTAATGTTATCCGAGCCAAATATAAAGTTAGATTGACTAAGATCGTTATTTATGGTTTCGCAATTTTGTGTAGTCATTTGATATTCTGTTCACTCAGAACATGACTCAAGGTACAAGAATCCGCCGCCAGGAAAAAAGAATTTGGTGTTTAGACATCTGCTTAGAGAGGAGTTTCCCAAGTACGGCCCGCGTAACGATTTAATATGGCCCGCCGAACTTGAGTGAAATAATAACACTTTAATTTTCTACTTTTCTGATACTAGATACCGACAATTGTTACGTGATTATCGCAGTTTAAGCAAATGTATATTCGTATTAATTCAATTACACCGGTTAACACCAATTATCTTAAATTATATGTACCGGTATCGGCCTTGAGGCTAGGGCTCCCCTCTCCCGACCCGTGAATATACTTTTACTTCTAATTTTGGCCCAGACTTTTTGCAAACAGATACTTTTAATTAGGAATGAGTGGCTATTATGTTAGTGTTGATATTATTTAGAGCATTTTATGTGTCTGGCTTGATTCTATAAAAAGCCAAGTTATTCAACTCTTTATTTAAGGTTATGTGATTTTTTATTATACATTTTATGTAAATTGCACTTTGAAAAAGGCCGTGCACAACAAGAACAGGCATTTAAGGATACGTGGCCAGTTTGTTATTGTTGATAGCAAGGCCGGATCACGACTTTCAGATGCCCTGAGAACTTAAGACTTTGGTGACCTACGTATAAAAAATACTAATATAGGTGTTCGACATTCATTACTGATTAGGGGCCAGTTTAGTATATAGCAGTGGTTCCCATCATTTAATGGGTCGTGGCCTCTTTCCAGAGGCTTTCAGCACTCATGGTGCCCTGTGTAAAATTCCAGTGATATTTATAATATTATTTTGATTGGTAGATTCCAAATCCCATTATGGTCAAACAATTCACGCTCAATAAAGTGTAAACATCGTGTGAAATGACCTTATCAAGCAATTAAACTGGGACTTTTTCTTGTGAAATGAAAGGTAAAATGATTTTTGGGTACTCCCGAAGTATGTGAACCAAGATGGCAGACACCGAAACGTAGTATGTTTACCGGGTTAGGGTTAGGCCATAAGTTCAAGTACAAATACTACAGAAGTCACTTGGCTAGTCCCCGAACTCGTAATAGAACTATAATGAAGAAATATGGAATAAAATCATGGTCTTATCTTACCTGGCACACAAACTACGTTCCGGTGTCCGCCATCTTGATTCACATACTTCGAGAGTATCGATTTTTGTTCCTGACATTGTGGCCCACCCCCACCTGATCCGTTGCCCCCATAGGGGTCCACGTGCCCCCGGTTGGAAACCGCTGGTAAATAGAATAGTGAGGGAGAAATGGAAAGTTCTAAAATAGGAAAAAGGAGGAAATTAACGGCAAAGGTTAAACTGATGTTTTGCATTTCGTAACAACGAAAACATTGAAGACAAATCTGTTTATAGTGAAAATCGGAGATTTCAGATAAGAGATCAAATATTGTTCTGCTAATCTGGGAAGTTTTGAGAAAAGCTTCCAGTTTGGAGAAAGGAGAAAAGAATATTCGCGGCGATCGGATAATATTGCTTTGTTTGGACTTTTGAATTAACGTTTCCCGACCCTTAAAAAAATCTCTCCATACTTTACCTTTGCAGGAGTTTCAACGTTTATTTTGAGAGTGTTTGGACAGTTAGCGCTTACGAACTGGCTCACATGTTTAAAACTATAATTTTTATTCAAAATAGTAAACCAAGTGCATATAAGTAATGATATCGCAACATTTCCGCGACTAATTTTTGATTATTACAACTAAACTAAGGCTCCCCGGAAGACAAAATGACACAAAAACTGGCGCTCCCGAAATATTCATACCAAGATGGCGCACAACCTGAACATAGTATGTGTACCAAGTTAGGGTTGTTCAGGCTGTGCGTCATCTTGGTACGAATACCTCCGGAGCGCCCAAAAAATATTTGCTTCACAACTAATTTTTGGAAATCCGACTGAAAACTGACAAATAACACGCAAAACAACGAAACGAGACAATGTTTACAACCATGGTTAAATATCTGACTGAGCGGCTGTCTAAATTGCCATTGTCGACTTATTGCTGATTGGTCATTGTTGCAGAAATAAACAAGAAAATCGATACTCGAAGAAACATCTTACCAGAGAACTTGAAGACAGACCCGGCTACTTGAAGTCATTTTATGTAGTTCATTATTTGTTTGGGTTCACTAAATTTTTCAAGTATTGTAAAATATCATTTTGGACACGAAATGAAAGTATGAAAATTAAACCGTTTTGCTAAACTCTTATCGTTGTTGCGAACAATTGCTTTTCTCTTTAACTAATAGACCAATCGATTTCAAATTTCGGTACTTCCTCCCGTAGTAGGTGTACCAGGTTAGGGTTAGGCCATAATTTTGTTCCGGTTTTCCTTATTTTAGTTCTATTACGAGTTAGCCAAGTAAATATCCCCCTGTGCATAGGTTTCAGTCCCTTTACACAACTTGATGTAAAGTAGGCGAACAAAATTAGTTATCTCCATAAAAGCTATTACTTTATATTTTTTCAATTTCTTCCCAGTCCTGCGGGACTTTTGACTGAATAAAAAACAACGATTTATTTCGATTATATTTTCCGATATTTCACTCAAAATGTTGCTGTTTTATTTTAATTTATTGAATACTTTATACTAGATAACAATGGTTTTCAAACTTTATAAGCTGCGCCCCCTTTTTAGAGTTTGTCAAGTCTCGCCTCCCACCTTAAAAAAAACTAGCTAACAATAAGCTACAAATAACAGATAATAAGGCGAAACAATGTTTTATCCAAAAAACACGTTGAAAATACGTGGGTGGGATATAAATATCTAAAATAAGGCTAGTCAAATCTAACAAGTATTTTTATTTTAAATTAGCTTCACGTCCCCTCAAAAAATTGTCTACGCCCCCTTTAGGGGCAAGCCCCACCGTTTTAGAAGCACTGCTTTATATTTTCACACTTGTCCGCCGTCCTTCTTGTTATTTTATCTAATTCATATTTGCTAATTAATGTTTTAATTACACGATTACTTCAAAAAAAATTATCTTTATCAATACTCCCCTATTTTTTGTTACAGAACTATAGTTTAAATTTTTTCTTATAACTTTAAATAAAATGGCTTAGATCGCACAGAATTGGCTGCAACTCAATGTGCAATATATGTAAGAGCCTAGAAATCATGCAAAAGGATATATCACAATTGAATCCATATTTCACGAACTTGAAGAAATAAGAAGTGGCTTGAATATTGGAACTGGATTTTTTTTAAACTGGCTTTTCTATTTTCAAACTTGATTTCTCAACTACTGAAAGTGGATTTAATCGGCTATTGTAACTAGATTTTAAAAAGGGATTCTCCAATTTTTTAAACTGGTTTATTTTTTCTGAATCTGGATTCCGAACGGGGATTCTCAAATAGTAAAACTGGATTTTATCTCTGAAATCAGATTTTTTCGGGATCTTAATTTGTCTGCATGAAACTTGCTTTCCTATTCCAAATCTGGATTTTGGCAAGTGGAGGAACTGGATTTTCACAAATATTGTATAGGTTTTGGAAACTGGTTTCTGACTCTCAATCGAAGCTGAATAACACGCTATCATTCCGCAGGCGGAAATATGATGCTTCACATGTACGTTGTTATTCTTGCGGTTGTTCTGCTAGTGGGCGCTCTTGCAGCTATCGTCATCTGTATTTGTGTTGACATTGTTCCGATCATCAAAAGCAGAGGTGAGTGTGTGAAGTTCTACGTTTTTTAGTTTGCGAGTGGCCACTGACGCCTTATCTACTGCCAAGCGTGGTCCGAAATTAATACATGTATAAAGTGATGGTAGCAATATCACCCCATATTTATTCAAAAAAAAATCAATGGTAAACCGGGAAATTACTTGATTAATGGGGACGAAACATATGTAACGCCAATCTTTGAGTAAACCCATAAAATTAAATCGTTAAACGGATAAATTTTCAGCGCTCCGGCGCTGTGTACCAATATGGAGGTAACTAATTTTTTTTCGCCTACTTGACATCAAGTTGTGTAAAGGGACTGAAACCTATGGGCAGGGGGTGTATTCACTTGGCTAACACAGACAGTCCCCAACTCGTGAAAGAACTAAAATAAGGAAAATCGTAATAAAATTATGGTCTAACCCTAACCTGGTATACATACTACGGGAGTACCAAATTTTCGATGATGCGAAAAATTACGGTTCTTCTAAATACACAGTAGATCCGTAGCAGTAACTGCTTTTACAAAGCCTTTTCCGTAGTGATTTCTGATCATTTCAAAACGTAGCTTCTCGCATAATGTTAGATATCAGTTGAAACTTGTACGGTGCATTGTTCGGAGCGAAATGAGCGGGTAGTTGTCGAATACAAAATACTTTTACGAAATACCGCCACGTCGAATTTTATGACTCTCACCAATCTCAGGACCGGTCGCGGTCTATTTCACTTGTTCATCGATAAAAATATATTGCAATGCATCGCAGAAGTAGTAATTGCGGGAAAATAGTCGGTAAACCGGTTAGTTATACTTCACCAACTGTTGGCCACCCTCATTATAATAATAAGTAAAATAGTAGACCGGTATGTAAATAGGTTAACGATTAAAGAAACTGTCTGTAACGTCAATTTCTTGATATTCACAGAAAAATCATCGGTAAACAAATAAATTTTACTTGATTAACGGTCAAAGAAAATGTCTGTAATGCCAACTTTTTGATAACTCATGATAAATCATCGGTAACCCGGTAAAATTTCATGCTTGACGGTTAAAGAAAACATATGTAAATATATTTTATCACTGCCAAACGTGGTCATAATTTGGAACAAGTATCAAGTTGCGCAATGGCCCATGCATATTCTAGGTAATGGTGGTCCAAGATTGTCAGCTCCGCGGGCCACAAAATTACTTTTGCATTGTTCGCGGGCCACAATAGTGCTAAGAACTTTACTCGTTTAACTATGCTAGTTGCCTCAGCAAGTCATAACACTAGTCATTTCTATGACATTAGTGATGCAACAATATGTCAAAAGAATTTTTAGTTAATTTATGACGAAACAACACTAAATGCGATTTTTTGATTCCTCACCGAATGCGACGCGGGCCACAGATATTGAAGCGGCGGGCCTGGGTTTGAACCACTCTGTTCTAGGTCTTAGGATAATGTTATATTTATTTCATTTGCCAACCGTAACACTCATGCTGTATGAAAATTGGAACCAGGGGTGGGCAAATTACCGCCCTCGGACCAGATCTGGCCCACCGAAGTGTTTCATCTGGCCCCTTTGGTTACGACTATAGGTTTCATAAATATAATTTTTGAAAATATCAATGAACATAACGTCACAATAACCCCGATTGTTACATTGTGCTTATTATTATATAAACGTTAGCTTAGCTGTTGTATGTGAACTATTTTTCATTCATAGTTTTTCTTACTGAGTTTTGAGCCCTGGAACCATGTCTATCATCTATTGCTATTATCTGAACGATTGGTTATACTTCATTAAAGAAAACATATGGAACTCTAATCGCTCAATAATTGTCGGTAAACTGTTAAATTTTACTTGCTTACGGCAAAGAAAAGATCCTTAATTCCAGCGTCCTAATAATCACAGAAAATAATCGGTAAATCGGTTAACCGCCGTATAAAAAAGTGTATAAAACTTCTATAGCACAAAAATATTTTCACGAAAAATCGCTCAGTCAAAGTTTGTCAAAAGTTTAAAATATTCGTCTTAATTTTCTGCCCCGATAGCTTGTAACATGTTTACCAAACAAACCCGAAAACAAACCCTTATCCTTATAGGTTGATCGCTTTCAAAAATGATCAGCCAAGCGTGGCGATTGCGCAACCAAGTATAAGCGAAAAATTTAAGTTATTTCCTTGGAAAATTTTGAAACCTTGGACCACCATTTGAGACATGGTGTCTTAAATACATTTGGCCTTTTATTTTTTAAACACGATTATTCATCTCTTACCGAACAAGCTCGTGGAGCTAAATAGCGAAATTTTGAATCGGAATTGTCTGCCAGAATTCGGGTAAAAACCTCGTGATGAGGTTTAAAAAAGTAACTAGAGTTGGTCAGGCAATTCAGACCTCAATATTGTTGATTATTGATTATTTTCTCTTTCTCAAGTACCATCTTACACCCCTCTATAAATGCTTATAAGCATGAGCATTATTTCCAAAAAAATATCTTAACTTATCGTTTAATTGGTAGTGAATACTGAAAGTTATTTAGATAACATGGAACACTTATTAATTATCGATTTTAATCGGTAAGTATGTTGATAGGTATTTGTCTGTCTGTCTGTTAGATGTACGCGATATCTCACGAAAGCGAGATTGAATCTGCTCCAGATTTTGCGTGTGCATTCATCATATCTCGGACCAGAAGCCTATTGATTTTGGGCGACTTATGTCGTATAATTAGCGAATTATCAATTAATTAGTGATGGGACACAAGATGTCACTATGGAGTAAGAGCGCTGTTTTGGGGGATCCCCTAACTTTCGATCGATAAGTCTTCGGTCTCTGACCAATATTCTCGTTTTATTATTTCTATTTTATATACATAGGGTAGCCTTAAGTGCTCAGGGCCTGTAATAGGCATGATCCAGCGGCAATAAATATCCTTGAATGTACTTGGAGCGACTCGATTTTACCGGTTTGTTAATTTTAATTAGAAACTGGTGGAATATCTGGAGATATTCTCATATTTTCATGAACCATGGCTCCTTCCATCACACTTCCAGAATTTGTGCCCCCTCCCCAAACCCCCAGCCTGCTATATTCAATAAAAATACCAATTTTTCGGGGTTTCAATCAGTCATTTTATGGCAATGACGGAAGCTCCAGCCATATTATATGATCATAATCAATGCCCAAGCGTGGCGGTGCTTAGTCAAGCATAACTGAACCTGTTTTCTGTGGCCAATAGGAACAGCAGATTGGAATTTTAAAATTAGGTTGAAAGGACAGTTCTTTTCAATCGCTATGCGAAATATTTCTTAAAATAACCTAACCAGACAGCGTTTCCTATATCTGAGGTTAGCTATCTCTCAGGCCACGCATCTGAAACTATTTTCAAGGACAACTATCAGGGATGTGCAACCTGCGGCCGCGGGCCACAAGGAAAAATTGTGCGGCCCGCCCACACTAACCAAATTTTTTGTGTGCGAAAATACTTGAAAGCCTATGTTAAAAAAAGGTGGGGCCGGCGGTTTCTCTCAATTATTTGAATGTGGCCCACCTGTATTAAATGTTGCACACCCCTGGTTTTATAACCGATTTTGGGTTTGAATAGGATAAAATTTTCATATTTGCCCCAGGGGAGAGGAAAGCCGATATGATGGCTTGATCGGGACCTACAGAAGTATGCGCACCAAGATGGCACACAACCTGAACACAGTATGTGTGTACCGGATAGGATTCAGGTTGTGCGACATCTTGGTGCGCATACTTCTGGAGCATCCTTGATTGTATCGCATGATGTACCACAGCCTCTCGTTCGGTCACCAGCCGATGTCTGAAATGGAATTCGTTTCCAGATATTTGTTTCATATACATAGACTGGATAATGGAAGAAGTCGTATTCGATCAGCGGTTACGTGGAACATTCTAAGACGGCGAGGAGTCCAGCAACTCATAATTTCCCCCCACAAGATTCAAATCTGCAGCCCACGCAGGGTAATCAGAGGTGCGGTGGCGAACGTGTTCCTTACGCTGAACACGATGCTCCAACGGCCGAGCTGTACGGTCGAGTCGATACCATAAGCCTACATTGGAAAGTTTTCATAATTTCATTTTTAAATTTTCTTTAATATTGGGATTTTATTTAAATCTTTTTCTTCTTAGGTTCTACTCTCGTATCACGTGACAGCGTCACTCAAGAGCAAACACGAATGTTAAAGAAATCGTTACAGCGAAGTAAATTGACGTCATCAGCATCAGCCGATTTTGTTGAAAGTATGAAAGGAAGAAAAACACTCGCTCAGGTTATTATTAAATAAATAAAATATTGAAATAGAATATTCTACCAGTGGATACAGTGCATGCGACCATTATCTAAGATCTTTCTCTCTCTATGCAACTCAAAATGCAAAACTTAGAACAACTGTTTTGAGAAATAAAGAGGAAACATATATGTTTATTTTGTTTCGTTTATTTTCTCTCTCTCTATATATATATATAAATAACGGACCTCTAAATACGAGACTTGGAAACCGTTTAATAAGGAGACCGTACCGTTTTGATAAAAAAAACATTCAATTTTATTTTAAACACTTTCATATATTTAGAAATACTTTGGTAAATATCGCTTCAAACGATCTACGTGTCTATACAACAGGCGACCCACAGGTCACAACGCGTGGCCGTTGTCTACAATCAGATTTTTCCCTATCAAGAATAAAATCCTAATCCGACATTTTAAGTTTGAAAAGGCACTCACATGGGTAGGCAAAAAGAGAAATTCAATAAAAAAAGGTTGGGAACCAGTGCACAGCATAGCTATATCATTTTGTATTAGAATCTACATGAAATCTTACGTTTTCCAGGCTCTTAGAAAAGCTGAAAGACCTCGTTTTGGAAGCACGCCCTTGAGCTTGCTAACTGGCGACGAAGACACAAAACCAGAGGTTGAATATAAAACAACAACTGTGATCATTGAAGCGTTACCAAAGAAAACAATCGCAGAAAGCAACAATAATAATGACGTCACAAAAATCAATAGTGACGTCACATCTGAGCAAAGTGGTGATATGAATATCAAAAGTCCTGCTAAGGTGAGGTCGACACTATGAATAAACGTTTATGACGTCATTTCGTGATGTCATAAGTACGTAACAATTTGATAAACTATCTTACAACATTTCTACCCACAAACTTCAAATAAAATACCTCATTAAATAGATATTGGCAGCTATTCTGCAGAGCAATACATTCGCTACAGGTATTCCAGTATAAAACGGGAGTTCCCAGGTTATTGACCGGTTTTATGGCTCATTTATTACATTATAATTTTTAATAATAATCTCTAATAATTTATGTTAGTTGGCTAATTTGCAAAATCCATACGGTATTTACCATTATTATCAGTTATTTTGCAACTCTCTTCTGCAATCTGTCAAGAATGAGTTCTAAAAGCCTCCAGAAAAGGACCACACGCCCTAAAAGATTGGGAACCACAGAACGTTTCAACTGCTAGTTTAAATATTTCACTTTCGATTTCTGTTTCAAATCTCCACAGACGACCTCGCCATTTTCTCTTCGCAAACAAAACATCTACACGGACGAGAAACAACTGAACAACCTAGAAAAGACAGAAAACCAGCTGCAGAAAACAAAATATAACAGTTCACCGAATGTTTCAGTTGTAAGTCGAAGGACAAAATCTGCCGATTTATTAGGTAAGAAATTTTGCCCAGTGCTGTGGGGTAGTTGTTAGGATTGGATATTTTCAAATACCTGATGATTTCAGAATCGAATCGAATCTCGGGGCCGTTTCCAAGATATGGGAATTTTGCTATTAGCGAAGTAACTTTTGTAAATTATAAAAGTGTGTTTTATATTTGACTGCAATTATATATAAGTTAGAAACTCAAGTGTGATGTCACGTGTTTGAAATTTTAGGGGGTTGTTCACCCTCATGGGTTTTTATGGAAATCACTGGGGTCCCCGTGCAATCCGTTATACTTGGGGTCAGTCCTGCAATACAAAAATTAAGATTTTTTAACAGAAGTTAATTCGTCTGCACAATTTATCACTTTTTAGTTGAGTGCGAAATCATTGTCGAATGGCGATGAGATCGCCTTTTGTTCATGTAATGTATCTTCGGGTTCCGCATTGACTGTTTGTTTATGATTTTACAACTAATCTTATATAATCGGCTTTGAAAACACGAAATTCCAATTACTGACCGGATGACCATCTGCTGTCGATTTTAGAATTTGTAAACCACATGGTAATGCATTTTTATTTCAATTATCAATTATTCTTTAGATTCCGACATCACAATAGACATTTTAAAAGGTTCTATGACGTACAATGCACGCGACGTCATACAAGACGAAGAAACTCAACCACGAAGTTACCCAAATTCCCCGAATATACGGACAAGCAGGTCAATGCCATTAAAACAAGACAATTTAGGTGAAAACCCCAGAAGGGAGAGTCCCTTGGTTGACAAAGTCGCCGACATTACTAGAAGGGGAAGTCCTATGCGAGATTGCGTGGAGTCACCCCACAATGAGATTGTAATGAGCGCACGGAAAGTTCCAACATCTCAAAGTTCTGTCAGAAGTAAACACCGATATATGCAATATGGTAGACCGCCTGTAAATCCAGGGGACTTCCCTACAGACAATCGGGGGTTTCCCACTGATCGGAGGTTTACTAACAATATAAATGAATATTCACCAAATCGAGGTAACTCCCCTACACAATCATGTTCCGCCCAACATTGCACGTGGTGTCAAATGGAACAGGAAAGGTCTGTTCACCAGCGCCACCTGCCGTTTAGGCGAACCGAGAGCTTTCCAGAAAACTATCACGTGACATCGAGTCCACGCTTGGCGCCAAAGAGGCTGCCTCATCAACACAGCTTTGACGAAGGGGAAGCAATAAAAATATCTAGGGGGTTTCCCTACGATAGAAATAAATATTGTAAAAATCCCCACCGTGGGTATTCCCCGTGCCCAGATTGTTTTCACAGAAACCACCCCGCTTATTACCCAATGACTTTTCACGGAGAATCCCCAGATGTAATACAACAAGAAAGACTACTGATGATGGGAAACTCCCCAATTACGACGAATACCCCAATTCCGGTGAATCCTTCAACTTCGTCGTCATCGTCGACGTCATCATCCGGAAGCTCCTCAAGGTAAACTGGATTCTAGATGCATTTCTCTATCACTATGCATTTAATTTCGCGCTCCCGTGGTATGTGAACCAAGATGGCGGACACCGGAACGTAGTTTGTGCACTCGGTTAGGGTTAGGATATTTTTTTTTTCCAATTTTCCCTATTTCAGCTCTATTCGGAGTTCGGGTACTAGGCAAGTGAATCCCGTGGTATTGTACCTGAAATTATGGCCTAACCCTAACCTGGTCCACATACTATGTTCTGGTGTCCGCCATCTTGGTTCACATACTTCGGGAGTACCTTTAAATTTGTTTCCGTTTTTGTTTTTCAATCTTTAGTGGGTTATTAGCTAGTGATATCACTCTGACTTTTGCGCGGTATTTGAGCGTTGCTGTCTTGTTCACCACATGTCGTGTCTACAATGTATAACTTTCCTCTTTTGTTCCAAGATTTCGTCATATACGTCAGCCACTTGAAGACATTCAAGAAGACGCTTCAGATTGTTACGTCATACGTGATATAACATCAACAATCGATTCACGAGAACTTAACTCCAATGACGACACAATGCCCAAAAGTACGGACGATAATTCTATAATGTCGGTATCACCGATTTTGTCGCCAGACAAACCTCCAACATTTGTCTCCGTGTCGGGAAGCTGATATATAGCAGAACGATGACAATATTCTACTGTCAGTATCCGCCGAGTTTTGTCGCCAGACAAACCACCAACGTTTGTCTCCGTGTTGGGGAATTAACATACTGCAGTAGGATCATAACTCCACAGTGTCGGTATCACCGATTTTGTCGCCAGACTAACCTCCGACATTTGTCTACGTGTCAGGAAGCTGATATATAGCAGTACGAAAACAATTCTCTACTGTCAGTATCCGCCGAGTTTTGTCGCCAGACAAACCACCAACGTTTGTATCCGTGTTGGGAAACTCGCATACTGCAGTGCAGTACAACTGCACAGTGTCGGTATCGCCTATTTTTTCGCCAGACAAACCTTCAATATTTGTCTCCGTGTCCATATCTGATATATTGCAGTACGAACGACAATTCTATAATGGTTGTATCTGAAATAACGCCTTTGCGGAAAAGATTGACTCACAATCATGACGTAGGCAGACAAAAGCATACGAATAAAATGTTCCCATTTTCATAAAACGTCTTCCAATATTATTAAAATAAAACAGCGAAATTCTGGAAAAAAACACGCACCATAAGAAATAGAGGAAATGGAAATTGTCTTATATACATCAAAAACAAGGTTACAAAGTAGAGAATTACGAGATTTTATAAATATATAAAATAGGAAAACCAATATCCATTTACTTGTAAGTGAAACGTTTTTATTCAAAATAACTGCAAAACATAGATTATCAATCATTTAAAACGTGTAGGAGAGCTATCGACTAGATCAGTGGTTCCCAAACTTTTTCAAAAAAATTGTCTGACGGACCTCTTGCAATTTTGTTTTTGTTTCGCGGCCCTGTGCACTAATTGACTAAAATAAAACATTATCAAAGAAAGACAGAAAGATATCACATAAAACAAGATCACAACAAAAATAAATGCTCCACACGGTGTAGTGCAAAACATATCTTCACCTGCGTTTATCACGATAAAATTACATACGATTATCTCAATTTTAATTTTAGAAGACATTTTGAAATTGATAATACAGAGTTGAAAACGTAAAAATATATGCCTACCGTTACCGTGTGTCAAAGACTAAATTTGACATCTAAAAACTAAAACGTAGTGCCTTTCTGACTGCGCTATACTTAACGCTATCTACCTTTCAAAACAAGAGCGTAAAACAGCATTTAGAAACGGAGTGGCATACTTTATCAACTACCTACTGTAATTCTCTCCTATAACAACAAGCATGCAAAAAGGCAGCGCCATCTACACTTCCAAGTGCAGTTTTAAGTATTTAGCGGGATTTCCCAACAATGGCCGCTATGGCTAAACGGCGCTCCAGAAGCATATGTACCAAGATGTCGCACGACCTGAACCCTAACCGGTACACAATACCATGTTCAGGTTGTGCGCCATCTTGGTGCGCATAGATTACTCCTGGAGCTCCGGTCAAACCACGGCGACTGACTTTTTAGCTGCCCCAAACCGGTACCACGGCAGCAAATTAAAAAATCATGTCGGGTAAAATTTTGATGCCGTAACCAAGGCATGTCTGATGTATTGGCAGGGCTGCCCCTGTTGGTGACAAACAATGAGTAGGTTGGTACTTTTTTTTTATCGATACAGTTTTAATGGATTTGAGGTTTGGTTCCAGATTTAAGTAGATATAATTCTGTATATTAAACAAAAATACGGCACATGACTTTGTTAATATGCCGATAATACTGATCACTAAATTATAGCGCCATTAAACCATGGCATGAGACGCCGCGGTTTGTTCGTGACAGGAGCTGCCATAGCTTTGTGACGTCACAATCGGGAAAGCCTAATCGAAACAGAAAGTGAAGAACCAGTGTCCTCAGCAGAGATTGTAAAGCATCATAATGCGATAAATGTGTCTTTCCAAATTTAAGCAGTTAATTTTTGCATTATCAAACTTTGAGCCATCCAACAGATTTCTTTCGCGGACCCTCGGAAAGTACTTCACGGACCCCAAAAGGTCCGCGGACCCTAGTTTGGGAACCACTGGTCTAGATGAAAAAAAAATTTGCGGTTTTGACTAGGTCTCATTTTAAGGGTAGGGATTATATTAAAATTATTTTGAGAATTCAAGATATGCTTCATTTTCAGAGTAGATCTCATTTTCGATGAAACACGGTAATATATATATATATTGCCAAATTCTTTCTTTTTTTTTAATTTTAAGTTTCTTCTATTTTATGCACACATTTCCAAACGCTTTAACTAATATATATTTAAGATTTTAATGAATAGACAATTGCTGCTCGCTTATCAAGTTCCAAAATGCGCTTATTTTTTTCATTTTAAAAGTCGATTCTTTAAAAGTGGCGACCCGACTAATGGGCGTCCCCAAAAAACAGAAGCAAACCTTTTTTTTGTAAAAAAAAAGAAGGGCGGTTACCTCGCTTTATAATGTAATTATAGCTTATAAAGGGCTCCAATCTGAGAGGCTGGGAATTGAAAAAATGAGGAAACACATATTTTTGATTTTTAAATTCCCGAAACTTGTTGTTTTGATACTTGAATTCTTAAATAGTGAATATTGCTTCAAATTTTGACTGGAAAATCGGATCAAAAAGCAGATATTTCTTTGTGGTTTTCTACGGGTAATCTTTTAAGTTGTTCAAAACAAACATAATTATGCTAAAATTTTAACATTTTTACAATACTCGCTCATATGAAGAAAATAAAAAAATTTAACCTACCGGGTTCTCCTTTTGAC
This sequence comes from Styela clava, assembly GCF_013122585.1. Taxonomy (NCBI): domain Eukaryota; kingdom Metazoa; phylum Chordata; class Ascidiacea; order Stolidobranchia; family Styelidae; genus Styela; species Styela clava. Next base: position 2,072,972 of record NW_024102828.1, read on the forward strand.
AACGATATTTCCCGTGATTCATTTGTGACCGTCACTCTATTTCAATTTTACAATACAGTCACGAAAACATGAGAGCGATGCTCAAATATATGGACTTTCAATATTGTATTTGAATTTTTGGTACTCCCGTAGTATGTGTACCAGGTCAGGGTAAGGCCATAATTTTATTCCTATTTTCCTTATTTTAGTTCTATTACGAGTTCGGGGACTGTCTGTGTTAGCCAAGTGAATATATCCCCAGCCCATAGGCTTCAGTCCCTTTACACAACTTGATGTAAAGTAGGCAAACTAAATTAGTTACCTTCATATTGGTGCCGACACTTCTGGACTGAATTTTCAATATTCGCCCTTCCGTTTCAAAGCCCTCGATATAATATTACCTTACATTTATATTGAATATTTAGAATTGTGTGTAACTTCGGGTTAGCAAAATATCTACGACTGCGGGTTCGTGAAATTTCGACTCCGGATTACTAAAATTTTGACTCCTACTCCGGATTCATAAATTATGACTCAGAATTCGTACTATTTTAACTCCGACCCTGCGTTCATAAATTTTGACAAATTTGACTCCGGATTCATACATTTTTAACCCCTTCTCCGGATTTATATATTTAGATTCATAATTTACGACTTTGAATTATTGGACACGAAGTGGACATAACGATCGTTTCAATATTATGTTGTTATTGTTATTATTTGTCTCCATCATTTTAAAAAAATCGCCTTTCTCTTCGAATACTGGACCAATTGATTTGAAATTTTCAGTGGTTAAAGATAAAATTTTTCTCCAGACGGCTATTACTTTTTTTTCGCTATGACGTCATCAAAGTTATTGCCATTGGGTGTTGCTACGTGTCCATATATTTGAGCATAGCTCTCTTGTTTAATTTCGACTACCACCCTGCGCTGCGTTAATACATTTTGACTCTGAATCCGGGGTTTAATTTCCAGATCCAGGTTCATAATTTACGACTCTGAATCCGGGGAGCTTAAAAACACGACTCCGACTACAGTTACAATAAAACATACCAAACTCCGACTTCTATGATAGTTTCTATAACAAATAAACAGAGATGAAAGCAGATTGATATAATATATTATTGTGATTATTTTAGGATATTTCATATCTCATAAATTACTATTAACTCAACCTCAAAGACCATGCATTTGAGAACAAATAACCGGCTAACTAATCCCATACCCGACATGCACTGGTAACCGGACGAGAAGCCGTGGTTCGTCGTGTGATTAAGTCATCTTAATACCTTTCCTTTCCCCCGGAATAAATATGTAAATCCTATCCTAACCGGGGTGGTATTAATTGCTCAGGTTTTAGTGTCTGCTTTACAGAGCCTTGTTAGGAGTGGATGCACGAAAACTTAGATTAAAACATTTCTATGTTATTTTAAACTAGTTCTCATAGTGTTCCTTTCTGTTCTACGAAGCTCCTATCGTTCTGACTTTTTCTATTATTTTTTTATCACGCTTATTGCAATATTTTTGCTTTTTGTTCATTTTTTCAAATTATTAACAAAGCAATAACGACTGAATAAAATACGTCAGATCTGAGAGACTTTGTGTTTTCTGAGTAAGGACTGAATGCGCAATATAAGAAACAACAGAGCTATGCCCAAATAAATGGACACGAAGTCCAGAACAAAGTAGTACGTGTATCTAATCATGCACAATACCGGTAATCGGATCACAAGATCACTGAGATCTCCATCGTGATAAACATAAAGGTTTTATCGACTTTCTGTTCCAATTTTTTGTAGTGTAGTACAGTTTGTTTTGGCAAACTAACTTGAAATACTCAGGGATACCGACTCTGATTACTAAACGCTAATCCGGGGGTTTTATTTGCCGGGGATTGATATCGGAGATCATTAATGGGCTGCAAGTTTCAATTCAAAATTATAATATTTGCTCCCCCAACCTCGATTTGGGCTGGCTACACCCTTGCATAAGTAACATCGCCATTGTGAATTGAAAATATACATTCAAAGTCAAAAAGCAGCTGCGGACCAAATTTAGCACTAGAAAGGTCCGGACTCGGACTGCGGTTTGCGTCAGTTGAGTAGCCCTGATATAGGGTGTCCATGATGTCCTAAAATATTTTAAAATTGCAAAGGGAATTTATCTATACCATATATATATATATTGTTTTTGCCGTCACAGATGTATTAAATGATGTAAAAATACCTGAACGATTCATGATTAAAAACAACAAACCTGGTTAAGATATATTAAGAACTGACTTCATAACAAAATTGAAAACAGATTTTATGGACACTCTGTACAGTAGCTACATCAAAATGAAACGTTTTACATAACTCTAATACAGCGGTTCCCAAACTATGGGTCGCAAAAGGAATCTTAGTGGATCGTGAAAAGATGTAGAAAGCTTTGATTGATTATACTGGTTATTAGGATCGGTGGCGACTCGAATACGTAAATCTTGAAAAAAAAAAAATTTAAATTGAATTTAAATTCTAATCTGTGAATGTTTCCTTTTTCCTCTCAAATACAACAAATATCATATTTGTGATTGTGAAATCACACAATCTTGAATAGTCATTCTAAGATTTACCTTGTGGTACTCGAACGGTATCCCTTTCCGACAGTTGGATGGTCGTACTTAGCGCTACGAACGAGCTTGGCACAAAACTAGCGCTGGTTCGAATCCCGATGGAAAAGATTAGAGTCAGTCACGTCTTTCTCAATCACCAAGTCAATGCATTGGCAGCAAATAACTGGTCAACTATTCCGATACCCGACATAGGCAACCATATGAGAAGCCGTGGTTCATCTGATGATTAAATCGGTGTCTCGAAAATGTCGTAACCCACTTGTTCCAATGACAAGCGAACCACACTTTTGAGACGCCCTGATTAAAGATGGGCATTTCGAATTGAATAGTAAATTATTTAGAGCAAAATTTTGAATCGCCGCCATCTTCTTTTTTTTCTTACCGTCAATGGTCGACGTGAATTCCTAAATCTTTTTAAATTGAAGACATATTCTTTCAATCCAATTCTGGGTGCTCCCGAAGTATGCGAACCAAGATGGCGGACATCGGAACGTAACATGGGTAACAGGTTAGGGTCAGACCATAATTTTTTACAATTTTCCTTATTTTAGTCCTACTATGAGTTCGAAGACTAGCCAAGAGCCTCCCGTAGTATTTATACCTAAAATTATGGCCTAACCCTAACCTAGTACACATATTACATTCCGATGTCCGCCATCTTGGTTCGCATACTTCGGGAGCCCCCAATTCTGACATACGACTATTTTCTGTAGTGACGTATTACAAAAACATGTTTCTTATTGTGCGTGAGCGCTCAGTAATCTGTCTGACTGATGGATTCTACGTTTTCAGTAATTCATTCGTTGGAAGGACATATTACAATAAAAAAAGTCGCGTACAATTACATATCTGACAAGTATTCGGGATTCGATTCGAAAAAAATATTTGATCAGAAATCCTCAGGTATTCGAAAATGCCCAGCTCTAACCCTGATTGAACCATTTCATCAACTTTCTTTTCTCCGGGATAATTAAAAAATCCTACATCGAATGAAAACACGCACTAAATGATTTCAAATTTTATTACCATATTTCATTGCACACAAATTAAGATAAGGAAATTGGCAATTTGATTTTCCACTGAATCAGAAAAAAATGATCAACGAGGTTTAAGTGTAATGCATTTGTTTTTTTACTTTCATTACTAAAATAAGTAACTGATGGTATCTTGATGGAAACATTTTTTTTTTGGAAGAGCAGAGTCTTATAAAACTTACAAAAGGGGGCAACGATGGTCATGAATGTTTGAGAACCCCTGGTATATTCGATTATTGTTAATTTTATTGCTTGGCACACACGATAAGCATATGTAGGGCAATCATGTAGGCATATCAAGTTATTACACACTGGGTGAGGTCATTCTATCTGAAATATGGATGTATAAGGTGTATCGAATATTCAGCTTTTCTTGAATTTTTTGTCCATAATGTCTTAGCTTTCTTTTAAATTGCGAAGGGAATTTATCAATACCATATATTGTTTTGGCCTTCACAGATGTATTAAATGAAGTAAAAATACTTGAACAGTTACTGATTAGAAACAACAAACCCGGTTTAGATATATTGAGAACTGACTTCACGATAAAATTGGAATTGAAAAGTAAAGGGATTTCATGGACACCCTGTTGTATTGCTTCAGTACTAATTCTAATCTGGGTTTGCTTGTTCAAAGCCTTCTTCAGAGCAAATACAGATTAAAAAAGAACATATATTTGAACAGAGCTGATGTTGCACTAATAATCACCATTGAAAGCAAAAAATGTAACAGTCATGATTAAATTATATAACGTTTAACACCTGGGGGTATGGGAGCTCAGACTCAGAGCAAAGAAAAATTTTCGGACCTCCTGAAGTATGCGCACCAAGATGGCGCACAACCTGAACTCAGATTGTGTACCAGGTCAGGGTTCAGGTTGTGCGACATCTTGGTGCGCATACTTCAGGAGTACCAAACTTTCAGCTACGAGAAATTCAAATTTTTGATAATAATAAAAAAATTAAATCCTGTAACACATAATTCCTTATTGCACACAAAAAAATGCAACTGTTTAAAATAATGTCTAGAACCGAATACTATTCAAAAAATAATGTTTTATTATAATAGTGTTGCCTAAAATTTTTATTGCATGGGAGCACTTCTATACGAACAAAGGGAACACTTGATTTTACATTAGAGCAGCAGTTTTCGGCGTTCTATATTGCACAAAACAATTCAATGTTTCAAACGATAAATATGTTTTGTTGTTGTATAATCATGCGAGGCCATGCATGAAATGACGCTAGTATGTGAGATTTGAGTACGACATAAAATTACAGGCACTCACTCAGAAGTAAAAAAGACTCGTCTCTGGGCAACGTTTACAAAGTTAAATTGAAATGTTCAATTTCATTAGAGCTTAAAATGCAACTATTCCAACTATATATAATCATCGGTCATTAAATTTCAGTTACCAAAATTAGCACCAACGACAAAATTACAAAACAAGAAAAATTACTTTTTTAAACAAAATTTCAAAGCTTTGACCATTGCATTTGCGAGCATATCGACACGAGCTGTAGTGCAGTTTTCGCCCAGCAATCCTACACGGAACACGAGACCCGCTGTCGGACCCAGGCCTCCGCTTATATCCATATTGCAGTTCTTTAGAACATGAGACTTGAATTCAGCGAAATTGACATTTTTTGGGATACGGATTGCTGTGACAGTGGGAAGTCTTGCAGACTGAAAAATAAATTTAAGAGGGTTGGCACATTGTGTAACTTTTTATGAATCGCTTACCTATTGCCGCAGTGGGTGATGCATTGTGCTAAGCATTAGAATTATGCTTGCCATAGCACCTCTGATTACTCTGCAGGGGTTCGCTATCTTATGGCTGCCATTGGTACCATTTGGAAAGGTGCACGAAAAATGCAAAAAGTGCAAAGCGTGAAATTTTCAATAAAATAATTTTAAATTAAAAATAAGTTCGTATTTTTACTTAAATAATAACATACGTATGTATCTCAGTTCAACAAATCAACGATCACAGGGACGCATTTTCAAACTTTGCCAGGGACATAGATACACCCAAATCTGAAACCTATAACCGGTTAATTGGTCCCAGTTGACCTTCGAGTTGATTCGAAACTTGGATTTAGGAGACTTCTATTCAGAGAGAGAGAGCTTACCTTATTTTTGACAAATAATTCAAATCCGTTTGTCTCCAGTGTGCTGTGGAACAATTCTGCACATTTCAGATGACGATTCCAACAGTTCCCCAAACCCTCCTGCGCGAGAATGCGAAGACCTTCACGGAATCCATACAGGTTACTCATCATACCAGTATGGTGGTATCTGTATATAAAAAACAAGAGAAATGTACACAACAGTCTTTATTGAGTCACTATTCTACTTGAAAAAAAATTGGTTTGTATTGCCTACCCAAATGATTATACCATGGGTAAGGTGGGGCATGGTATTTGAACCAGAGATGTGCAATTTCAAGACAGTTGTACAGGGCCGTAACTAGAAGGGTTTTGGGGGCTAGACCCTCCGTCCCCCTTGAAAATGTAAAAAAATAGAATAAAGCATTTTTATGCATCATACATAGCAATTGTTCGCAGCATAAAACGCATTTTAGACCATCAAAACTCATGAAAACCAACATTTTAGACCTCTGACTGGATTCGCTAGCTGTATTGGTCAAACTTGGCAATTAGAATTTTCAGAACCACTAGGAATATGTCGAACCTTTGATGTGGGTTCGCAGGTCAAATACAGGGGGGCCATAAAAATTGCTGGGCTCTTTAGCGCCACAGAGTGGCTTACGTAATTATTGGTTGGCTATCGCTTCTTCCTCCATAAAGTCCAAGCATCTGAAACTAATTACTGGCTAACCATTCCCATATTCAACATGGACTGTTAGCGGACAAGAGGCCGCGGTAAGTCATTAAGCCATCTTAACGACTTTCCTGCCATCCAGAATAATAATGATATTTTATCCTGATCCATAAAATAAATAAAATTACATACCTGACAGGGTCCTCAGTGCACCCCCAATAATTAGTCAGATGATCAAAATCAAAATAAAAAGACACAGGAGGTGTTTTTCGAGCTCGGAAACTCTCAACTGCTCGAGAACCAAACGAGATTGGGGCAGGTCCTGGAGGACAACTCAACACTTTCTGAGATCCGGAATAGAGAATATCAATGTCTGAACAAATGAAATTAAAATAAACTATCTTCCTTTATATCAGATGTTTAATTGTGCTATTAGATCTGAACAAGACTACTGTCTACTGATATGTAATGATTTGTAGAAGCTATAATTTATTTGATAGGACCGGAATTTGCCTGGTTTACATTGCACACCTACGATAAGTTATTACACCCTGGCCAAAACCCCCATTGAGACGACTTCAAAACACCAGGCCCATAATTGAGTCCTGAAAATTTGATTATCAGCCGGAAAATATGGTTATGTTTGTCTGAAGAAGTCCGAACTTTGGTCAGGCGAAACGTTACAGTAATATGTTTGTGTTCATGTGCAGCAAGACTCTCAAAAATATTTAAAAATAAAAATATTTGGTAGATTTGATATTTACATTTCTTTATTTGGATGGGAATTTATCTTTACGTTCCATTCCATCCACATATTTTCAACATGTTTTTTGAAAAAAACATACTTTCGTCTTGCTACCTGTTATTTGTAGCTTATTGTTCGCTGGTTATTTTTGAGGTGAGGCGCGAGAATTGACAATTCCTAAAATGAAGGCGCGGCTCAAAAAGTTTGAGAACCACTGACTATAGAATAATGTTCACAATAAAAAACAAATTTCTTACTTTGCTTGTCCATGTAGACCGGGCATCCTCCAATGGAAGCAACGGTGTCAACAAGCAGAAGGCAGTTATATCTAAACGAAAATTAAGAGATTTGTGAAATATAATTTTTGGCAAGATAGCACAATAAAAACTAAGGATGGGGTGCCAAGGTGTAATTGTTTTAAACCAGAGCTGGACCAATAGCATAGGCGTAGACAAATGAGGGGGGCCCCTAGAGAAGAGATGAGCAAGGTTTTTGGACCAGGGGCTAAAAATTTTGCCCCTCTAGACTGCCGGGTGGGTCATGTAAGTGTCATGTAAGTGTGAATTATGAGCAATATTTACAGTGTTACAGAAGCAAAAGTGGAGAACAATGAGCCTCTGCCAAAACTAAATTTAATCGCAACCACAACAAATTTCTTGAGCAATTTTTTAGCCAAAACATCAAAATTTGGTTTTAGATCGGATCTGGCAGCTTCAGCGGGGCAGATTGAATTACCCAACGAGCTGGATCTGGCCAACAGGCCGTAGTAAGCCCATGTCAGAGGTTAGGCACCATCAAAATTATTTGCATTTACCTTCCTTGTTATAAGTGAATGGTGCGGGTGGGTGAGCCTCACATTGAAAACATTGTCGCACCCCTCAATGTTTGCGCTGGCTACACACTTGCCCCACAATAATATGAGCTGGAGCCAGAGCTACTAAAATACAGTTCAAATAATAAAATCTATCATTTTTCAACTTTCAATTTTTTTTTTCAAAATCGATTTTCCAATATTAATTTAAAAATCTCAACTTATATTTTTATATTCTAAGTTTATTTTAAAATTTGAAAACGCAACATCAGGGTTCGAAGTCCAGATTCTGCAAAACTGTATTTGGGCTGATGTTTCATGGTTGTGGCCATATCAATTACTATGAGCCTTGAGTTCGTGGCCAGCTCAGAGATAGAAATGAAGCTCTAATGTCAAAGTGGGAGCCCGGGCCATTTTGATGTCAACCCAGGAAACCATTGAAAAATTCCATCGTTTCTGAGCAAATTTAACTCGAAATACAAAAGCACAGGAGGTGCGCAATCAGAACATAGAGAAACATACAAAAGACCTCAATCCAAAATGATGAAACTCTATATAGACCAGTTTTCAGAAAATGAGAAATCATATATTATTGTGACTTTCAAACCACATTGAAATTATACTTTGATAAATGGGCCATCTCTTCAAACTTTGATTAGAAAACAAGCTTGAAAAGCATGTATTTCTTTCAAATTTTTTTCAAAATATCAATATTCACTCTTTTGTATTGTAATTTGTAACACTCGATTTTTAATGATCAAAATCTCTTACTTGTGGCATAGATCTCCGAGTCCCTCTAGTGGTTGTATTACACCCGTTGACGATTCGCTGTGAGCTATGAACAACATTTTTGCTGAATTTTGCTTTAATCCTTCTTCAAAATCTGACAATTGGAAATTTTCTCCAGGGGGGCGTGTTATCTTGATCGGGATGCCACCTAGTCACAAAAAATATTTTGAAAGAAAAGTAAGTTCGAGCTCTGTAATGGTATAAAATAATTATGGAACAAACAGGCTGTATGGGCGGGCAATGCCATTGTGCGGGATGATTTGTTGAGTGTAAGTCAAGTCAAGGTCATTTTATAATTTGCTCATATTTGCACTTGACTATATATGAGAAAAACTGTAACGCCAAATAAACAATGTGAACAGCATTAATTCGCGAATTAGCCGGCCACGGAAGTGCACGTTTAACGATGTTGAAATATAATATAGTGGCCCCAACACAAGTTTGCAAAAAGAATTATAAAAAAAAAAAACGCTACTCACCCACTCGCTTTACCATATCAGCAGCTCTGAACCCCCAAACTCCATGTTCAGCAACAAGTATTCGATCTCCCACTTCTACCATGTTCATAATTGCGCATTCCAAAGCTGCGTGCCCAGTACCACTGACAGCAAATGTATATTTATTCTCCGTTTGGAAAAGATATTGAATACCTGCTTTGCAATCATCCATAACCTGTGGAAAGGAGATGCATTGTGATTAGATTTGATGAGAGCGTAAAATAATAAAAGTTGAAGATAAGGAGGCTGTAGTGCCTCTGTTTGAACGAAGTCGGTTTGGATCGAAGGACAGCGATTCCCAAAGTGCAATGCGACGAGTTGCCAAGTGTGCTGTGAAAATTTTGTTAATAAGCCTAACTAAAAAAGGGTTGAATATTTAACATATGGTATTTATTATAAATTAGGGTGGCTCGCATATTGACTGATCGGTTATGACTTACTCCAGCATTAACTCTATGCACCTGAAACAAATAACAGGCTCAACTATTCCAATACCAGACTGATAAACGGACGTAAAGAGAACAAGACAATAAAAATTTAGAAACTCTTATAGTAGACTGATGCATATATCTATTCTAAACCATGACATATTATGAATCCCAATTTACATGCTTGCTTTAGCCATATGCCCATCAATATATAGGATGTCCATAAACCTTTAAAATTCTTCAAATAATAATAATAAATGGAATTTCGATACCATATAATGTCTCGGTCCCCACAGATGAGTCAAATGAAGTAAAAAATACTTAAACAGTTACTGAATGAAAAACATCAAACCTGGTTAATAAGATAAAGATATACTGAGAACTGACTCCCTAACAAAGTTGAAATTGTAAAAGGACTTCGTAGACACCCTGTATATCTACCCTGACTAAAAATAGAAAGAGAGCTATAAAGGGGACAAGTGAGGAACGAGATAGCGATCAGAGACCACCGACTTATCGATCTAGTGGCGTGTACCCTTCACTTTGACTCAATAGCGACACCGCGTGTCCCATCGCTAATTAATAACTCGCTGATTATACGACATAATTCATCCAAAATCAATAGGCTTCTGGTCCGAGATATGATGAATGCACACGCAAAATTTGGATCAGATTAAACCTCGCTTTCGTGGGATATCGCGTGTATCTACCAGTCAAACAAACAGACAAATACCTATCAACATCGATAAGTAACAATAGGGATTCTCTCACTTGCAATAATTCTTTATCTACCGGTCCCAGCATTGGCAAACTGCAGGCGTCTCTCACAACTTTAGAAGCATTAGTAGGTCCAGGTCCCATCAGTATTTTCTCTGGTATGTTGAGAGGCTTGAATATCCTGGCATCTGGCTGAAGTAAGGGCTCCATTTTTGAGTTTTTTATCTATTTAATTAACTATAAACACCTAAAAATTATAAAATATAATTTCAATAAATTATCATGCAAAGTGTAAATTCTAACATGAACTTACAAGCCCTGATCTATTTGTTTTTAATTATGCATAATCAGAAATACCATTATTAAAATATTGAACTAATACTTGACTCTAAAAGCAGCATAAAGAAAATAAACCAAGGGTGTGCAACAGACGGCATGTGGGTCACAACCCGGTCCGCCAAACCATTCAGTGCGGCCCTTGTGAGCAGTAGTTTGCCCATCCCTGGATATAAGCATGATTAGGAACATCAGGAACGTGAACAAAATCATAATCAAAAATAAAATGTGCCAGTGAAATTATTACAGAGAATAGCAACATCGTGGCCACAAATAGTTTGCCGTGCTCAACAGGGAAATCATTGTGAATCATTGAAAATTAATTTTTATTTTTACAATTCTATGAGTAGAAGCATATTTTCGATCAGACCATTGATGGATGAAAATATTTCACACTTTTCTATTGCTGATAAAGCTAAATCAGAACATTCATCGAATATTCAATTTGTTTTGTTATTGTAATCTTGTTATATTTCTGGCGACTAATGTTTATGCAGATGGCTGAGCATGATGTCATCAGTTACGGATGAATGATCATAAATAGTGATGTCATCAGTTACAGATGGCTGAGCATGATCAGTGAGTGATGTCATCAGTTACAGATGGCTTAGCATGATCAGTGATGTCATCAGTTACAGATGTCTGAGCATGATCAGTGATGTCATCAGTTACAGATGACTGAGCATGATCAGTGATGTCATCGGTTACAGATGACTGATCACGACTAATCAGCTGTGATTATGCACTATCTTGAATTAGGTGCTCGTGATTGGAACTGTTTAAATATGTGATTGTAGCAAATTCATGGTTCAAATATTTGGAAAGATCCTAGATTTGTTTTTCCTCAAATACAAATACACAAATTTGTCAAAATGAATAAAAGTAATATCTGACAATAACAAGCTTTAATTTAATTATTAATAATTTTGATGAGGTAACACAAAATTTTGAGTGAAAAAAATGAATTAGCCCATGAAAGGTTCAATATAAATAAAAGTAATAGCCTTTGAGAAAAAAATACAATTTTTACCAACTAAAAATTTTTAAAGCATTTGGTCTAGTAGTTACAAGAGATTTATTACCAACAACAACAGCAAGAATAGTAACAACAACAATTTAACAAACGATCCATCTGTTAAATTTGTGTCCAAAAGCGCCATTTCAGCAAACTCATGGTGACCAAGATAACAATCAAATATTTTGAAAGACACTAAATTTGCTTTTCCGCTCAACGAACACTCGAAAAATTTTAGGCAAATATTTGCAAAAGGGGTTCGGCCTAATGAATACTTTAATCCATACCGATGATTCGTCAAATTTTTGAATTTATACAGAAAATTTTATTTAAACAAGGAATACATTTATAGGAATATTTTAGTGCACATTCACAATTCAACAGACTTGTATTGTGTTATGCCTCTTACTAGGATCGGCTGTTAGAAGCAAGACTATTATAAAAAAATGCAATTTCCACAAAATCTTAAAATGTGAACTGAAGTAAATTGGTTATACTACAGCAATACATGCACAATGGATAATCTCGAGTGTGAAAAAAAGAATTCAAGGCCTGTTTAGGAGTGTTTTAAGGGGGTGTATGGCCACATTTAGGGGCTTGGGCATATTGAATAATGAAAATTACAAAATTTCATGTGTTGATTATATACGAGTATATATATACTTTCAGTTCCTCGATAGTCTTTGAATAATTTAATATTCGCTTGTGTAATCCCAAAATTGTACCACATACCGTGATTAGAATACATAAGTCATGGAAACTATGAAATTAAATATGTTAGTTACTGTGGTTCTACATTGGTGAAAATGTGACTTTCTAAGGATGTCAGGTCAAATTGGGGTACACTTGTAGTATGTGTACCAGGTTAGGGCATGATTTTATTCCGATTTTCGTTATTTTAGTTCTATTACGAGTTTGAGGACTGTCTGTGTTAGCCAAGTGAATATACCCCTGCCCATAGGTTTCAGTCCCTTTACATAACTTGATGTAAAGTAGGCGAACAAAATTAGTTACCTCCATATTGGTACACACACTTATGGAGTATCCAAATTTTTAACATCAGGTGATCAAAATATTGTAAGGCAAATTGGAAGAATATATTTAATCTAATGTATTCCTCGAAGAGTCTAAATGTACCCCGTACCCCCTAGGGTACACGCACCCCATTTTGGGAAACTCTGCTCTACATCATGCTATTCCCAGAAAATTTCGCACATCTCTCTGACGCCAAATATGCTGCGAGATTCGGACGTGCAGAAATCCTCGCCTTGAAACCGTTAAGTAACTTTGCATAATCTGCTGCTGCAGCTTTCCACTGTTCCGGAAATTGGGCTTCTGTCGCTCGTAGAATGTGTAAAAGAGCTGAAAAAGGTAATAATGAGTGAGTTTTATCGAAGAAAACAATTCATCAATGCGACCACCGGTTCTCAACCAGAGGGCCATGGCCCGCTGCTGGGACACAGGAACATTCCAGGCGGGCCACATGTCTATTAAAAATTATTAGACTCATTGATAAAATAGTTGAATTTGATGTATCAAAAATGAATGATATTGCATTTTTTTTGCTATGATATGTTATAATATAAATTTTAATTATCAAAGTGGAAGTCCCTATCTTTGCAAAAAAATTTTTTTTTTGTTTCCTTGTAGTTTTCCTCTTGCATACGAAGTTCTAACGCCACGAGAAATGAATAGAATTTTAATAATAAATATCATGGAGAAAGGAAAGTCGATTAAACGACTCAACCGTAAGTAAGCTACGAACTCTAGCCTGTTGACCAGCCCATGTGTATGAGATTAGTTAGTCAGATATTTGTTTCAGATACAAGGACTTGATGAGGGGAGGGCCGTAACCAGTGGTTACGTGACCCAACCTATGGCGGCAAAGCCTCTCATCCGATTACCAATCCAATTGGCCTGTGGACAAGTGCCAATTTTGAATGATGTACGTCCCGCGAAATGAGTTTTAATTTAGTTCAATCTGGTACATGTGAGTGAATTTAACCCCTTTGCGCTGAATATCTTATAACCAAGTTCAATTTAGTATTAATGGGTATGATGTTACAATGCCTTTTTTTGTGCCTACAATGTGGCCCCCGTTTTCAGCCAGTTATTTATATTTGCTATTCTGTATTAAAGATTGCACACCTCTGCGCTAGGCCATTGCAGAGTCCGTAAAGGTAAAACTCACCTAAATCTACGTAGGTCAATGTATCTCCGATAACAAATCCACTTCCTCCCTTGTTGTGTCTCAAAACAGCCTCAAAATGCTTCAGCCACAACATTAGACGTTCCGCTATAAATCTGTCAATGTAGACTTGGGTCTCTTTCTCCTGTGTGAAAAGTATATTGAATAAAACAAAGTAAGTTCCAAGGTTGTTCAAAAATTTGCTCAAAGAAAAGGTCACTCACTTAGTCAGAAAAATAAAGGGCACTCATTCAGAAGTAAAGAAGACTCATCTCTGAGCAGAGTTATGGGCACTCACTCAAAAGTAAAGAAGACTCATCGCTCAGTAAAGTTACGGGCACTCACTCAGAAGTAAAGAAGACTCATCGCTCAGTAAAGTTACGGGCACTCACACAAGAGTAAAGGTGACTCCTCTATGAGTAAACGTATGAGCACTCACTCAGACGTGAAGAAGACTCATCTCTGAGCAGAGTTATGGGCACTCACTCAAAAGTAAAGAAGACTCAACGCTCAGTAAAGTTACGGGCACTCACACAGAAGTAAAGGTGACTCCTCTCTGAGTAAACGTATGAGCACTCACTCAGACGTGAAGGAGACTCATCTCTGAGCAGAGTTATGAGCACTCACTCAAAAGTAAAGAAGACCTATCGCTCAGTAAAGTTACAGGCACTCACTCAGAAGTAAAAGAGACTCATCTCTGAGCAAAGGTATGGGCACTCACTCAAAAGTGGAGGTGACTCGTCGCTGTGCAAAAATATGGGCACGCCATGAAGAAGACTAATTTATGACCACTGAAATGGCAAAAGTGAGAGTGAGAAAACTATTCATGGGACGCTTATACGGGCCTTTAACTTCCAACGATACCCTGTACAAGCAGCCATTGATTGAATTCAGCATTGCCCAACCCATTACCTGTCCGAAGTAGGAAGCAAGGTGGTTCACTCCATGAAATGCAAGTCTTGCTTCGCCGATGTAATCGTGAATAGCATTGTTAACTTGCTCAGCATGAGCCTGGTCTTCTTCAGATTTCGGAAAAAAACCTGAGGAAAAGTATTTGATAATTACAATAATAGTTCCCTAACCCCAGACAAATCTCCCTCTGATTGGTTCGCGTGGGTAAATAATGGATTTCTGGATGGTTTTCTCGCCACTGAATCTATGCATCTGAAACAAATAACTATCAGTCCATACCTCACATGGACTGTAAACTGAACGAGAAGCATCAGTTAGTCATATAATTCCGCAATATTAAAAATACACTTTGTGAATAATGATAAAAGGTAACAAGGTTATTTCAGGGTAGGCGAAAAAAATCAATACTGTTTGACGCCAAAAAAACTTTTTTTAAGGATGTGTTTCGAAAATACAGAAGTATATTGTTAATTATAGTATCTGTAAAATAACCACAGCAACATAAAATTTCAATAATAGAAAAGAGTTTGCAGTTCCGATCATATTCAATATACTTTTTAAAATTCAGTCTAGGAGGTTTGAAGAGCACCACCAAATATAACAACAATATTCCATGCATGCAACTTACCAAATTGCTTGCCCAGATATTTGCAAATAGCAGGTGTTGATGATAAATAGAAAGATCCTTTCTGCAGCAGCGGTGGAGCGAAGGAAGGAAATATTCCGGCCTCACCAAATCTGTTTGAAGATGAAAGTTGTTGGTGTTAATTGTGATTGGTTGGGGCATCATGGTAAGTGTTGAAAATACCCTTGCTTTCGCATCCCTGATTACCCTTATATATGGGTTCCCATGTTTTAAATCCATGGATGTAATTATTTGCGGGAAAATATTTGGTCTCCTCAGTCCTCACCACCACAGGGTAGTTCACATAATCGTAACCACTTGTCGGCTTCGCCCAGGCCTAGACTGTCTGGTAAAGTATGGGTTCGCATTTACTGTTATATTTATTTAATGTTTTAACATACAGACATGGGAGCTATTCTTGGAATCGGGAAACTGTGACACCCACCTGCAGACCTGCCCACCACTGAGCCAAATACTGAAATATAACTTGGGATAATATAAAGCTTCCCAAAAGCCTGGGGAAAGGGGTTTCTTTGAATGATCGAAAACTTTTTCTAATCTTTACCTGCATTTCCCTTTACGGAACCATTCTTCGCAATGGTCAGAATTGTTTTCAAATGGAACTCCTGCTTCTTCAAAAATAAGTCTAACAAATTCTGCTCGCCCAACAAATCCGCCCCAGTAATGAAGTATCCATTTTGACTCTGACATTATAGTTATTTAATTTTTATTATTGTTTATTTTAAACTGAGATAATAAATGAGATTACATTTCCTACTGCTAAACTGACTGTTGACAAATCCAGGAATCTCATACCCCACCTCACCCATGGTGTAAGTTGGTGTAATAAATTGCGCATGCGACGCTGCAATGACTGAATGATAAACACCCAAAGATTCCTGTCCTTCCAAATGACAGAATGATAGGTAGGGGGCTTTTCACACATTCAGATATTGTCACACACCAAAGGCTGCTTGTATAGGACCTTGTTCAGAGCAAAGACATGAATAAATGTCTTAAAATTATCATGCACTGATGGCATTCTAAAATTTCACCACTGTCAGACTGTTGTGTTCATTTTAATTTTTAAATGAAACTGTTCTGAATTATTCCTAAAATCAATAATTCAAATTATCCAATACAAGCAGAGTCAAGTTTAATTTTTCCAACCAGTAAAAATCAATCGCTCACACAAACTGGACTAACGTTAAAAGAAAAAAAGTAACGGTTCCGTACAGTCGTACCGAACTACCCACCACGGCAATTCTGATGTTTGCAAACATTGCTAAGTCATGCCTCAAATACCCTTAAACATTGGGGTCTCGTGTAGTTTCGTACCTAACGTACTTCTAGTAGGCGTAGCATAACAATTTTTTGACATGCCAATCCTAACCCTCACCTGACTACGCCATCCAAAAATTACGTCACTACGACGTCACAATCACGTCATAGAGCTTGCCAAATACTCGTACGATCGCCCGAAATAGCATCGGCGCCGACGATAAAGAACTGACTGACGTCAGCGACCTCTCTCATATCGGGATCGTTGCGACGAGAAAACGAGAGAAATGGCTGTTCGATTTCGGGTTCTCGTCTGCGCGTCTTGGATGACAGTTCGCATAGTTTGAAGGGCTCTATTACGTCACTGTGACGTCGAAGTGACGTAATTTTTTAATTGGTGTGGTCAGGTGGGGGTTAGGATTGATATGTAAAAAAATTGTCATGTTACGCCCACTAGAAGTATGTTAGGTAAGAACTACATGAGACCCAAACATTGTACCATGTTGCTAAGTCTGTGGGTTGGGATGAGATTTTCATATTTATCCGTGGGGATATGGGAGTCCACAAGGCAGGAGTTCGGTTACCAGTCCATTCCGGGTATGGGAAAACTTTACCAGTTATTGTTTCAGATTCATGGAAATCTAGAACACATGAAATAAATTGATTAGCACATCAACACATATTGGTTGATGGATCTCTCTCTTCACACATATTAAAATGTCTCAAATCAAACCGGACTTTGGTCTTTGCGTGTGAACGAGGCAAAATTGTCATTAAAAATTGTCACAGTTTTCAGCATTTCTCTGGAAAAGTTACCAATTTCGTTTCGAAATTTTCAATTAAGTAAACGAGAGAGAAACGCGACTCGATCAACAAGTCTGTATTTGAGCAAAGCAAATATCGCCTCCCAGGTGGTCTAGTGGTTAGGATTCGTGGCTCTCACCCACGCGGCCCGGGTTCGATTCCCGGTCTGGGAACGCATGTTTTTCGATTTCAACAAAACATTTTAATTACATCGATATATTTTCATTCAAGCTCATCTTTAAAAAATATATATTTGACCAAAAGCGCGTAACCGGTATATTAAATTCTAAACTTCGACTAAAATTTGACAAATTTTACAAATTCCTCCGACTTATTAAGTTTTGGATATTACGGATAAGACTTTATACCTTTCAGGTCGTTGCCCTTCTTAAAATATTTGCGATAATAATGTCCTATTCAAAATGATGAAATATGCTTTATAAAACTAACGAATTTTATTAGTTAACCTTTTATAGGTTTCGTCAACTTTCCTGAAACCTGTGTCGCTACTGGTAACCATTCAGGCCTCAGCCGTAGACGCTTTTTTATTTTTTTATTTTATTTTTTTATTAATCTAAGCCGTAGCCGTAGACGCTATTATTGATTTCAATATGCATATACAGTACAATATAGCAATATTATATATATATATATATAAGCAGTGCGGCTAATTGCCGTAAAAAACAGCTGTTTAATCCGGACGGATACGATTAAAATTTGCGCGATCCGAGAGAGAACTGAAACGAGAGATAGTTAGACCGTTCAATGTACCGCCATTTCCACTTATGTTCGGCGGCTTCCTCGTTAGTATAGTGGTGAGTATCCCCGCCTGTCACGCGGGAGACCGGGGTTCGATTCCCCGACGGGGAGCACATTTTTCGTTTTTGGACATAGAGCAAAAATATGGCTTTTTTTTTTTCGCCTAATTACAATAATAGGTACAGGAGCTAAACAAAGACCATGCATGTGTAATGTCAAAAATCCAACATTAAGCAAAAAGGGAACATGCGCATGCAGATGTCAGAGTGTAAACAGCCATTTAAAAAATAAATAAATAAAATAATTTGCTGTGCATGCTACAGAACCCGACACACCAACATTAGATGTAGAACAGGTGGAGAGAGATTAACTGCCGGCTCAACAACAATCAGCAGCTGCAGGGGCAATAGCAATATTGTAGCTGTTTAATATTTTCATGAAAATAAGTATGTGCAAGTGAAGAGTGTCCCAACTTTCTATTATGGCCATTCATAAAGGTTCAATATTTTTTGTGTCCGAGGTATTAAAACGTTGTAGTTAATTACATACGAAAGAGTATATAGTCTATATCAGTGTGGTTATGGAAAAATAACTTTTAGTATTTGGATACCAAGTACGACTTAACTGGTTTCTGAAATGATTTTTTGAATTTTAATGACTTCAAATTCAAGGGGAGAGAGTTCCATAGCTTAAGTCCATTATAGCATAGGATAGGGCATGCTGGCTCACAGATTTACTCATAAACGGTATAAATAAATTGGAATTACTTCTTCGATTGGAAGTGGTTTTGGTTAGTATGTCGTCAAAGCAGTTCGGATCAATTGCTTTGAAATTATCAGTGGTTAATCATTGTATATTTCACTAGATAGTATACAGTAAGTATATTTTGATTTTCCCGCAAAAAAAAAAAAAATACACAAAACACAAACAATGAAGACACAGAAGATTGGGAAAATTGGGGGAATTGGCAAAACCCTCTTAAAGGTTTAATACATGTAAATATACCTGCGCCAGTTTACTATTATTTATATGTATGAATTCACTTTGATTTTCCGATATACATATACATAACATACATAAATATCCACAAAACAACTAAAAAAATTAGGAAACTAGCAAAATCTCTGCAAAGGTTTAAAACACGTGGAAATACATCCGCTAGTTTGCCCAATGCTTGTCATACGTCCCGGTTTAGCCGGAACAGTCTCGTTTTAAGCAAGTTGTCCCGCCGTGCTCCTATATCTCCAATTATGATAGCCTACCTATCATAAGGCTTTGTAATGTGGCTATGTAAACCAGAATGAGGAATTATTAGCATTCCAGTTTGTGCTTCAATGACTCAAGTATTCTGCTAGGGATATTTATCATTCTTACTGTGCACTATTTTATATTAAATTAACCCTGCTAAAACGCTTAAAAACAGGGAAAAACCGTCAAAAAACACCAATAACCCTGCTAAAACGCCCAAAAACAGTGAAAAACCGTCAAAAAACACCAAGAACCCTGCTAAAACGCTTAAAAACAGTGAGAAACCGTCAAAAAACACCAATAAACCAATAAGATAGCATATCATTCCTTGTCATCAGGTAACAGTCCAGATTAAGTTTCGGAGTAGAGCAATTGTATAAAAACAGCTCATAAAAAGCTGATCATTACTATTCCTCTTTCACACAGTGGAAAAGAAAATGAGGTGGAAATTTTTAGAAAGGTCTTTATAACCTATAATTTTTCCAGATATTACAACTACGTTGGTCCTGCGTTGTAATTCACCGGCAACATTATACGCGGTTTTACTACAATTTACTCTCTTTTCAGGGAAATACCCTCGACCCAAGAAAAATTCTTTCTATACTAACTATGGCAAAATTTTGTATGATTATTCTGTGAGTATTTTGGTGATAAACTGGTGTACATGTTCAAAAACATTATTTTTATTAAAATCGTTCGACCGAGTGCCGCTTGCAGGTACTGAAAGCTATTTCAGCCCAGTCCATCGCAGTATTTGCGGGAAAAGTTTTTGATTATTGCAACTAAACTCCCCAGAAATATAATGACAATTAAGTTACATGATTTACAATAACTTTCCGAAAACTAAACTGAAAACTGGCAAATAACACGCAAAAAAACGTAAACAATGTTTCCATAAACTCCAATTGTTACGTTAATATTAACTTATTGCTGATTGCCCATTGTCACGGAACCAAACAAGGATATCGATGCTCGGGAAACATCCATTCGGAAAAAATTAGCGCGTAATCTGACTTTCACACGAGCACGCAGTTCTTTTTAGGCGGCTGTCGGTAATCCACGTTCTGTGGCGAGGTTTTTCCCGATGGACAGGATACTGTAGTGGAATTTAACATTTATTGTCTTTCAGGAAGAATGGTAAGAGAAAAGTTAGCAATACTGCAGTAGTCTCATGCTACCGGTATGATGGAAAAACGTTCCAGTCTCACGTTATTATTAGAATAGGAGACGGCTTAATGGCTCATATGGCAAACCACGGCCTCTCGCTAGGTTACGGTAGGATATCCGTTAATGGTTCAGTTAGACAGGTTTTTGGTTCAAATGCGTGGAATTATTGTTTACATAACCGGTATCAGTCTACCGCATAGGTTCTCAAAGTGCTCCGTACGGAGCCCCAGGGCTCCGTGGGAAGAACCTAGGGGCTCCGCGTGTTATTCTATTACTTTTCAAAATACTGACTTTGCTAATTTTGTAATTGTTCAAAGAAGCAATAACAGCTTTGATAAAATCTGACAACATTATAGCCCCGAAATATGGCAAAGAGGCGGAATTCAGAAATGACATTATTTATAAGCAGAATCGCAGCCAGGATTCTTCAAAGTTAACTGGCATATACTAATGTAATTACAGCCTACCGTACAGTGTACACTATTTTGTTCAAATGAATACAATTTTGTATCAGTATAGTTAAGCTACCCGCTTGCTACTGGTAGCCGATCCTATTGGTATGCTTGATTCGTCACCCTAACGAGATCACCGCGATTGAGGAAGCATATTTTACCGGCAATAACGTATCATACTAGTTCTCGAATTCTAATCCTTTTCAAATTATAATATCAATTTTATTATGTCGTGTTCATCAGATAAAATGTTTATAATTGATTGAAGTTGAAATAAACAATCATTTAATTGCTTTTCTATTATCCAGCAATATTAATATTATCCGGATAAAACAAGTTCATGTGGACGACATTCCACTGTAAAACTAATTGCTGAGAATTTGCTTTAAAAGGTATTCATTCTATCAATGACAACACATCTCACAACATTTGGGGGATTTATTTTCTGGGATCGGTAATCCACGTTCTGTGGCGAGGTTTTTCCCGATGGACAGGATACTGTAGTGGAATTCAACATTTATTGTCTTTCAGGAAGAATGGTAAGAGAAAAGTTAGCAATACTGCAGTAGTCTCATGCTACCGGTATGATGGAAAAACGTTCCAGTCTCACGTTATTATTAGAATAGGAGACGGCTTAATGGCTCATATGGCAAACCACGGCCTCTCGCTAGGTTACGGTAGGATATCCGTTAATGGTTCAGTTAGACAGGTTTTTGGTTCAAATGCGTGGCATTATTGTTTACATAACCGGTATCAGTCTACCGCATAGGTTCTCAAAGTGCGGGAAGAACCTAGGGGCTCCGCGTGTTATTCTATTACTTTTCAAAATACTGACTTTGCTAATTTTGTATTTGTTCAAAGAAGCAATAACAGCTTTGATAAAATCTGACAACATTATAGCCCCGAAATATGGCAAAGAGGCGGAATTCAGAAATGACATTATTTATAAGCAGAATCGCAGCCAGGATTCTTCAAAGTTAACTGGCATATACTAATGTAATTACAGCCTACCGTACAGTGTACACTATTTTGTTCAAATGAATACAATTTTGTATCAGTATAGTTAAGCTACCCGCTTGCTACTGGTAGCCGATCCTATTGGTATGCTTGATTCGTCACCCTAACGAGATCACCGCGATTGAGGAAGCATATTTTACCGGCAATAACGTATCATACTAGTTCTCGAATTCTAATCCTTTTCAAATTATATTATCAATTTTATTATGTCGTGTTCATCAGATAAAATGTTTATAATTGATTGAAGTTGAAATAAACAATCATTTAATTGCTTTTCTATTATCCAGCAATATTAATATTATCCGGATAAAACAAGTTCATGTGGACGACATTCCACTGTAAAACTAATTGCTGAGAATTTGCTTTAAAAGGTATTCATTCTATCAATGACAACACATCTCACAACATTTGGGGGATTTATTTTCTGGGATCGGTAATCCACGTTCTGTGGCGAGGTTTTTCCCGATGGACAGGATACTGTAGTGGAATTTAACATTTATTGTCTTTCAGGAAGAATGGTAAGAGAAAAGTTAGCAATACTGCAGTAGTCTCATGCTACCGGTATGATGGAAAAACGTTCCAGTCTCACGTTATTATTAGAATAGGAGACGGCTTAATGGCTCATATGGCAAACCACGGCCTCTCGCTAGGTTACGGTAGGATATCCGTTAATGGTTCAGTTAGACAGGTTTTTGGTTCAAATGCGTGGCATTATTGTTTACATAACCGGTATCAGTCTACCGCATAGGTTCTCAAAGTGCGGGAAGAACCTAGGGGCTCCGCGTGTTATTCTATTACTTTTCAAAATACTGACTTTGCTAATTTTGTATTTGTTCAAAGAAGCAATAACAGCTTTGATAAAATCTGACAACATTATAGCCCCGAAATATGGCAAAGAGGCGGAATTCAGAAATGACATTATTTATAAGCAGAATCGCAGCCAGGATTCTTCAAAGTTAACTGGCATATACTAATGTAATTACAGCCTACCGTACAGTGTACACTATTTTGTTCAAATGAATACAATTTTGTATCAGTATAGTTAAGCTACCCGCTTGCTACTGGTAGCCGATCCTATTGGTATGCTTGATTCGTCACCCTAACGAGATCACCGCGATTGAGGAAGCATATTTTACCGGCAATAACGTATCATACTAGTTCTCGAATTCTAATCCTTTTCAAATTATATTATCAATTTTATTATGTCGTGTTCATCAGATAAAATGTTTATAATTGATTGAAGTTGAAATAAACAATCATATAATTGCTTTTATATTATCCAGCAATATTATTAATATTATTATTATCCGGATAAAACAAGTCCGTGTGGACGACATTCCACTGTAAAACTAATTGCTGAGAATTTGCTTTAAAAGGTATTCATTCTATCAATGACAACACATCTCACAACATTTGGGAGATTAATTTTCTGGGATCTTTTTGGGTGAGTATTTTTTTTTCTTTTTTGCAAACTTGTGTTAGAGCGACTATTTTTGTGAGGACAAGAAATTTTGGTACCCCCGTAGCAATTGTAACAAGTTAGGGTTAAGGTCATAAATTTATTCCGAGTTTCCTTATTTTAGTTCAACTACAAGTTCGGGGACTGTCTGTGTTAGCTAAGTGAATATGCTACAAACCAATGGCAGGATGCGATGCCGGTAACATAGCAGCAAATTGAAAACCAAAAGATCATGTCGGTATTGTCGGCTGTAATGGCAGGGCTGCCCCTGATGGTGATAAATATTGGGTACGTGAAAACATTTTCCTAATAGATACAATTGTAATGGATTTGGGGGTTAGGTTTTAGGTTTGAGTACCTATACTTCCGCGTGATAAACTAAAAATCTGGTACATGACTTTGTGAATATACCATAAATGCGTCATTCAACCATGGCAAAAAACGCCACCGGATCGTTCGTGGCAGGATCTGCCATGAAGTGTTGTTTTTTGTTGCAGGATGTAATATTTGATTGATATAACAGTTAATCTTATGGTTAATTTATTTTTATAGGATTTGTATCATAGTTTATTTCCAAAACGAAAGTCCGGTTATCATTGTTCTTCATACTTGGATGTACGATGTCAAAGAAATTGAGAAACGGAAGTTTGAAAAACGTTTTATATTGAAGACATGGCTGCTGAATGAATATGGTGAGGGATTATATATTCATATCTGCCATTGGTTGTCACTCTTTAGCAAACTATTGTAGAGCAAGTCATTGATTATCATTCAAAGTTATGAGTGATATATACATAGATTCAAAGTTTTTGCCGCAAAAAGAAAGTATCGTGCAAGTCTTGCACATATTTTCGAAGGTTTTACCCTAATTCGTGTAATAATATAAATAATATGATAAACATATAATATGTAAATATTCATTAATTAAATATAAAGTTATTTATGAAAAAATATGTTTCGTTTTTTTCTTGGTTATATTTACCAATTAGATGTTCTATTATAAGAGTTATCATTTACATTTTTGAATTTACCTCTAAAATTATAGTAGAAATCCGATTACTTAGCTTCCATTTTGTATTAGGAAGCAATTAAGTTTAGTTCAATATCAGACCAAACTCTGGCAATAATATTTATATTTTCTAGGGTTGGCCGTGACCGTTACTTTATATTTTTTGTATCAAACGCTTTTCGATGGCTTCGGCGTCCTTTTCGCCACCATTGTTATAATTGAAGCAAGTAATGTTTAATTGATTAGACTACTTTTCCGCAATAAAATGCTCATACACGCCTTGGTCGAGGAAATCGAATCATTAGCGTAGGTAAAAACGCTTTTGTCAATTTACAGATTTATACACAAATTTTTAAAAGTAAATTTTCAAGTCGGGGAATCGAACCCCGGTCTCCCGCGTGACAGGCGGGGATACCCACCACTACACCAGCGATGAAGCCGTCGGAAAGCGTTTGATATAAAAATATTAAGAAAATTGAAAGTACGCCGGTCACATCCAAACCCTTGAGCGAAAAGTACTAAACAAAGCAATACAAATATTATTACCAGAGACTGACCTGATATTGAATTAAAGTAAATCGCTTCCAAATACATAATAAAAGCTAATTAATCGAAACGATTCAATTTTTACAATCATGCTAAAATATTGATTGCTAAAAAGTGGCAAAATTATATGAACGAGTTATCTTCATTAACTGCTTTTGAAAAACAGTTCTCCCCGTCGGGGAATCGAAACCCGGTCCCCCGCGCGACAGGCGGGGATACTCACCACTATACTAACGAGGAAGCCGACGCAAAGCTTTTGATATACAAATAATAAGAAAATTTAAAGTACGCCGGTCACATCCAGATTCTCGAGCGAAAGTACTGAACAAAACCATACAAATATTATTACCAGAGACTGGCCTGAAATTGAATTAAACTTCCAAATACATAATGAAAGCTAATTAATCGAAACGAATCAATTTTTACAATCATGCTAACATATTGTTTGCGAAAAAGTGGCATAATTATATGAACGAGTTATCTATCATCCATTGATTGCTTTAGGAAAACAGTGCTCCCCGTCGGGGAGTCGAACCCCTGTATCCCGCGTGACAGGCGGGGATACTCAGCACTATACTAACGAGGAAGCCGTCGGAAAGAGTTTGAAATTAAGAAAATTAAAAGTACGCTGGACACATCAAAACCATTGAGCAAAAAGTACTAAACAATACAAATATTATTATCAGAGACGGTCACATCCAAATCCTCGAGCGAAAAGTACTAAACAAAATCATACAAATATTATTACCAGAGACTGGCCTGAAATTGAATTAAACTAAATCGCTTCCAAATACATAATGAAAGCTAATTAATCGAAACGAATCAATTTTTACAATCATGCTAACATATTCTAAGTGATTCAAGAGTCTTGCTGCACACTAAGTGGCATAATTATATGAACGAGTTATCTATCATCCATTAATCGCTTTGGAAAAACAGTTCTTCCCGTCGGGGAATTGAACCCCGGTCTCCCGCGTGACAGGCGGGGATACTCACGACTATAATAATGAGGAAGCTATCGGAAAGCGTTTGATATAAAAACAGTAAGAAAATTGAAAGTACGCCGGTCACATCCAAACCATCGAGCGAAAAGTACTAAACAAAGCAATACAAATATTATTACCAGAGACCGGCCTGAAATTGAATTGAACTAAATCGCTTCCAAATACATAATAAAAGCTAATTAATCGATACGATTCAATTTTTACAATCATGCTAACATATTGTTTGCGAAAAAGTGGCATAATTATGTGAGACAGACAGACAGACAGACAGACGGACGGACGGACGGACGGACGGACGGACGGACGGACGAACGGACGGACGGATGGCTTCCTCGTTAGTATAGTCGTGGCATATGTTAGCATGATTGTAAAAATTGATTTGTTTCGATTAATTAGCTTTCATTATGTATTTGGAAGCGATTTAGTTTGATTCAATTTCAGGCCAGTCTCTGGTAATAATATTTGTATTGCTTTGTTTAGTACTTTTCGCTCGAGAATTTGGATGTGATCGGCGTTCTTTCTATTTTGTTAATATTTTTATATCAAAGTCTTTCCGACGGCTTCCTCGTTAGTATTGTGGCGTGTATCCCCGCCTGTCACGCGGGAGACCGGGGTTCGATTCCCCGACGGGGAGAACTGTTTTCCCAAAGCAGTTAATAGATAACTCTTTCATATAATTTTGCCACTTTTTCGCAAACAATATGTTAGCATGATTGTAAAAATTGATTTGTTTCGATTAATTAGCTTTTATTATGTATTTGGAAGCGATTAAGTTCAATTCAATTTCAGGCCAGTCTCTGGTAATAATATTTGAATTGCTTTGTTTAGTACTTTTCGCTCGAGGATTTGGATGTGATCGGCGTACTTTCAATTTTGTTAATATTTTTATATCAAAGTCTTTCCGACGGCTTCCTCGTTAGTATTGTGGCGTGTATCCCCGCATGTCACGCGGGAGACCGGGGTTCGATTCCCCGGCGGGGAGAACTGTTTTCCCAAAGCAGGTAATAGATAACTCTTTCATATAATTTTGCCACTTTTTCGCAAACAATATGTTAGCATGATTGTAAAAATTGATTTGTTTCGATTAATTAGCTTTCATTATGTATTTGGAAGCAATTTAGTTTAATTCAATTTCAGGCCAGTCTCTGATAATAATATTTGTATTGCTTTGTTTAGTACTTTTCGCTCGAGGATTTGGATGTGACCGGCGTACTTGAAATTTTCCTAATATTTTTAGACCAAACGCTTTCCGACGACTTCCTCGTTAGTATAGTGGTGAGTATCCCCGCCTGTCACGCGGGAGACCGGGGTTCGATTCCCCGAGGGGGAGAACTGATTTTCCAATGTGGTTAATGAAGATAACTAGTTCATATAATCTTGCCACTTTTTCGCAAACAATATTTTAGCATGGTTGTAAAAATTGAATCGTTTCGATTAATTAGCTATGGTTATGTATTTGGAAGCGATTTAGTTTAATTCAATTTCAGGCCAGTCTCTGGTAATAATATTTGTATTAATTTGTTTAGTTCTTTTGGCTCGAGGGTTTGGATGTGACCGGCGTACTTTCAATTTTCTTACTGTTTTTATATCAAACGCTTTCCGATGGCTTCCTCGTTAGTATAGTCTTGAGTATCCCCGCCTGTCACGCGGGAGACCGGGGTTCAATTCATCGACGGGGAGAAAAAATGGATGATAGATAACTCGTTCATATAAATATGCCACTTTTTCGCAAACAATATGTTAGCGTGATTTTAAAAATTGTTTCGTTTCGATTATGGTGGTGAGTATCCCCGCCTGTCACGCGGGAGACCGGGGTTCGATTCCCCGACGGGGAGATCTCTTTTTCAAATGAATGATAGATACTCTCTCACATAATTATGCCATTTTTTCGCGAACAATATGTTAGCATGATTGTAAAAATTGATTTGTTTCGATTAATTAGCTTTCATTATATATTTGGAAGCGATTTAGTTTGATTCAATTTCAGGCCAGTCTCTGGTAATAATATTTGTATTGCTTTGTTTAGT